>VTPC01001308.1:42190-68196 GCA_011009095.1 Ignelater luminosus
GGTTTATGGGTTGGTGCTGGTGTAGGCTTTTCAGTTGGTTTTACAGTAGGTTTAACAGTTGGTTTAGGTGTTGGCTTTTCAGTGGGCTTTTGTGTTGTTGGTGCTGCAGTTGAAGATGAATAACCTTTGCAGTAGGATTCATTATACCAGTCACATACTTGAAGGTATGGATTAAAATATGTTAATGGAGGACATTCAAATAAAACTTTGTCTCCATTGAAACATTTATAGAATTTTGTGCAGTCACTTTCGTGCTGTAAATGCACTGTGTGGTCAATAGGATCTGGGACTGGGCATTCTGTTGGTATCTGTTGATCTACATTTAAAACATACAATATAAATTGTGTTAAATAGAGAAATAGGGGTACTTACCAAATGTATTAAAGGCAGTAGCCACAGTACAAGCAACTGCTAAAAGCAGTATGGGTGTTATACCTATAAGAAAATTGATTATGATTGTAAAGTATTCTTTATGATAATAATAAAATAATTAACAATTTTTAAAAAGCAGTTGATGAATTTAAATTTAAACTTACGTGAATGTAATGTGAACATAATTTCATTTCAAGTTTAGTCTAATTAAATTGTCACATATTACATGTCACAGAAGAACACATAATTAAATGAAATCATATAAGCGGCATCTTTTATAGGTTTGAGCGGATTTTTTCAAAAGATAAGATATTATCTAATAAATTTTATAAGTACTTTATTGTCATTATTATAAATCTATCTTGAGTAGATAATTCTAAAAAAATGCATTCTTGAACTTGTGTGATTGCGATTCATTAATGATTTAGCTCCAGATTAGAGCATTTCTCAAAATCTTTATTTTCTTTATGAAGAAAATTAATAAAAGGAATGAAGAAGAAGAAGTACTTACACCTCATTATACACTATTCTTTGACACTCACTGTCAGTATAGTTCTATTAACTTTTAAATAGGAGCAGTAATACTAAGTAACTGTATGTTGCTTGTAGTTACTCAAATCACAGAATGAAGCTATTACAAATCGATCATCTTTAAATAGGGAAGATTCAATTTTATCGGTTGTTTCTTAAGTCTATTCAATCCTAAAAGTATTAAAATTTCAGACAAGCTCAAGCTCGGATTATTTGATAAATTACAAAAAGGATATTTTTGAATCATTAATCTTGATTTGTTAATATTTTAACAAATGTATTGAATTTTTGTAATTTGCATTTATGTCATGCAGGCTTTTGAAATTTGAACCAGCAATTGAATTAATCTATATTTCTGCTTGACTTTGACCTTGTGATTTTTAATTAATTTCCTTTTCATTTAGATAACCAATATTTACATGCTGAGATTTCATGTTTTATAAGCAGTTACCTACTAAAATGTACCTATCCAAAAAAAATTGAGTAATACTTGAAATATTTCTTTAACATGAAATTCTGTATTATATTGTAAAGGTAGATGAAAAATACTATTAGTAACGAATCTTTCCAAAAAAAAGCAATTTCTTTGTGAGATAAGATACCTGCAAGTATTTACTTATATAAGTTGTAAGTAATTATGGAAACTATTAATAAAACAGATTTTAGGACTAGCTGTATTACTGACAAATATATATTGCTGGTGTTATCTGAAGATTTTAATTATATGAGAATGTTATTAGTGTTTTGTTTGGACAAGTTGAACTATCTTCCTACTTCTATTCACATTTTGTGATCCTTCATTGTGTTTTATGGCAGGTTTCAGTAATTTTCAAACTGATGTTTATTCTTGTTTCTGTTTTTTTGTGTAATCTCCTATTTATTCTCTTTTGTGAAATCTATAGCCTAGGTTTTGCACCGAGCTTTTATTCATAAGCGAAGAGTTTTGTTCTACTACAATTATCTATTCTTGTGCCGGTATAAGATTTTATATATAAATTTCTTTATAAATACGAGATGTTACATTTCCCTTTCCTCCAAAAACACCCTGTATAACTAATGTAAACCAAGTTGAGAATGAAGTCTCATTTTATCATTTTGTGCTTATTGCACCTACTTAGTTTCAGGGAAAGATTTACGTCACTATTTTTATTAGAATTGCAAACTTCTTGGAATCTTAATAATCTTATCTCAATATATCAATTAATATCCTGTATAATTTTAAAATTTGATGTTTATTGAGAAATAGACTTTTTATAAAACTTGTATTAATTTAGCTGTTTCTTTCCTGAAGTGTAAAGTTTTATGTTGAGTATTCTAAATAAGTAAAAGAATTCTAATTAACCCTTAATGATCCCAAAAACACATTTTTGCAAAATCTAAATATCAAAACTGCAGGTTTATTCAAGGATGTGTTCATAAATATTTTGTACCTATATCATATTTTCTCTTTAAACAAGGAATACTGTTTTCTCTTTTTAGAAATTCTTAGGCATATTTGCATAATATTTTGACTTTGGAAATACAATGAAACCTCTATAATGGATAGCATCTATGCCAAAAAGTTTCTGTAATACAGGAATGTCCGCTATGAAGAGGTAAAAATTTATGCATTACAATGTTTGATTTAAAAAGTGTCCTTAATAGAGAGATGGTCTGCTATGTGGAGGTGTCCATTGAGAAAGGTTTTACTGTATTATATAATAAAATATAAATTTAAACTAAATTTTCTTGTTTTTGTCTGTTTTGTTCTCAAAATCTATAATTACATAAAAACAAATCTTACACGAAATTCAAAGATGTGGAGATTACATGTATGTATTAGGAGAGGCATAGTTCAAACAAAGTAAATAAATAGACAATTTATTAATAATTCTCTGGTGTGTAATAGTGGATTATATAATTATTCTAAGATTGTACGATCACATTTTTTAGATGTGCTGAACATTAACTTCTATCAGTGATCAAATTAATTTCTTATAAATAATAAAAGTTAGGCTAATGTTAGGTATTTTAAAATCATTTAATAACAATATATTTTAATTTTTTGAATGGGAATTTTAAAATATCTTTCCAAAATCTTTCAATGCATTATTTACCTGTTACATTTTTGTTAGAATAAAAACAATCATCTTACGTTTCAATTGCCTCTTATCATTTGATAAAACGAAATCCATGTTTTTGATAAATCTGCATAATGGTGTATAAAGGATAAGATCTAATCAAACAAAACACTGAGCTTATCACACATTTTTGTAAGTCATTCTTCCTTTTAGTGAATATTAAAATTTTAAATTTATTTTACAAACAATCGATTATTATATTACATAAACAGTATTTCAATTAGTTGGTAACACCAAGTAGTAACAGGCTCTGGAATGGTTCATTAATGAATGGGTTTATTTGAACTTGCTATTTCCCGTATGAACTATCCATTTTTAGACTGAGACCTAACACAAGAAACTTATTTTTAATAATCAGTAACAAGTTTTAAAAATGGAATATATAATTGACGTAATGGAAAAGATATTTTCAAGTGATTACAATGTAATAATTTCTGTTTTAACAAGATGGAAAAGTTTGAAAAGAGATTAAATCAAGGCCAGATATATGATCAATAATTTTATTAATTGTTTAAACAAAATCCTACAATCTTTGTAATGTATAGGCTTTAATGCTTTTTACAGCCATATGAATTTGAGTCAGATGAGATCTGTAGTAAAGGTTGTAGCAATTTCATGTTTTTCTTTTATAATGACAATGATTTGATTTGTACAATTCAGAAAGCGTGTTGATCTTGGTTACCCTTATATATCATTGGAGCGCTTATCCTAGAAATGTAGATCCTATTTGATTTAGTCATTAAAACTTTCATAAAATGTGTTACAAGGTTTTTACCTCAAGATTAAAAAAAATGGTGATGCCATCATTCTGTTGAAGATATTAGAAGATGCAAAAAATTGAAGATTTTATTGAGAAAAAAAAGAATTTCAAGGAAATGGGTCTGTTCTAAACTCTACGGCATGTTAGGTATTTGAGAGGCAATTGGAGCTTACGTTATTTTTATTTTTAGGAATTTATATAAATGATCAGCATTAATTCCTCAGTAGTTAATGATATAATTGAATACATGCTAGTTGTGCAAAAACTGAATGTATTGTTATTGCTTGTTTTTGTATATACAGGCGAGTTCTCTTTATAGCTTTTTAATTTAGCCATCTCTCAAATACATGATGTTACTCTCTCTATCGTTCTACATATCATTTTCCAGTTCTCTTCTTTCCATCTCTTGGTGTACACTGTTTACTCCACTTTCCCTCTTTTGTCTGGCAGGTGGATACTATTTCTGCATTCTTAATGGTTAGCATTGAGGTCCAATCTCACAAATGTTATTATTTCCACTTGTATTTATTATTCTCTTGATCTCCTCATTTGTCACTTGTCATGTTGTCACGAGATTTTAGCACTTTATGCAGGAAATCTCTCCGCTATCTACTTTGATTCTTCTTCTCTCCATATAATAAATGATATACTTTGAACTATCATTTGGTAAAGTCACTTGATCTAAATGGCACCTTATAGGTTTATACATATATTTTTTCAAACAAAATAGAACAAAAAAGAATTAGCAAATAACTTAGTACTTCAAGAATAGTCAAAAGCAAATGGTGTCAAGCTACTAACTAGCTTGTAGATTTTAGTTACTATGGATGTTTTTGTTCTGTTATCAGTAACAGGAAAAATTACAAAGTTAGCAGTTTATTTTTTCTCTTGGGGGAAAAGTGAAATATTTACATTCGAGGAAAAAAAATACTTTTTGTGGTGTTATTAATCAACCTATTTGCAGTAAGTATAGGTTAGTTCTTAACTAACCAAAATTTATGTGAAAAATTAAATTTGATTTTGTTTTGCTAACCAAAACTCTTGCCAAAACTATTCAGTGTGAACCAAAGCAATTATCAATAATAACCTAGATATAAGCAGACTATAATTTTATTTTTCTCTATTTGTTATTATTGAACCTTAAAAAATGACTTGACCAAAAGTACCTACTTTTCTTCATATTACTTCAGATAATTGATTTATCTGAAGTAATGTGGAAACATGAACTTCTACTGTACAGAATGCTCAAGTCTTGCTCCCCCACCTTAACTTTTTTATATGAAGTAAGAAACAAAAATGTTTGGACAGATCAATTTCTTATGTAATCAAGCCATACTCTGATGTGGAAATTCCATCCGCAATTTCAGTTCTCTCTATGTGACAGCTACTCCAGAAATTTTCTTAAATTGCCAGGGGGTCGAGTGATACCTCATTTCAAAGGGCTCAAAATTATCCATTCAATGGTGTACAGTGTGGTCCAATTTCAATGAGATTAAATGGGTAACTTTCTTATTAGCACAGATAAATGAAAACCACTTAGGTACTCATGACCTCTTTTTTCATGCTTATTCCATTACCGTTGCCAGAAATAAGCTGCCATCTTTTGTTTTTTCCCTAGAGGAAAAAAAGTGAAAAATGGCCGATTTCTTCAATTTGCTGTAACTCTTTTATTTTTGAAGCTAAAATAAAATCATTTAAGCATTGTTGAGGCACTTTTTAACATAGAATTCATTCAATGCCGTCAGTCATTGTTTTCTAGCCCTTTCCATAACAGCGCTGTAAGTCAAAAGTTGAATTTTTTAAATGGACCGATTCTTTCAATTTGCTGTAACTCTTTTATTTTCAAAGCTACAACAAAATCAGTTTAGCATTATTGAGGCACTTTTTAATGTAGAATTCAATACCATCAGTCGTTTTTTTCTAGTCCTTTCCATAACTGCGATGTAACCCAAAGTTGAATTTTTAAATGGACCATTCAAGAAATCAAACTTTAAGTTACAGCACAGTTATGGAAAGGACTAGAAAAAAAACGACTGACGGCATTGAATTCTACGTTAGAAAGTGCTTCAACAATGCTGAAACAATTTTGTTCTAGCTTCGAAAATAAAGGAGTTACAACAAAATGAAGAACTCAGCTCTTTTTCACTTTTTCTCTCTAGGCAGAAAACAAAAGACGGCAGCTTATTTCTGGTAACGGTAATGGAATAAGCATGAAAAAAGAGGTCACTAGTACCTAAGTCATTTTTATTTATCTGCGCTAATAAGAAAGTTATCTATTTAATCCCATCGAAATTGGACCACACTGTACATATTGTACAAACAATTTGGTTAAGTAGCTTTTGAGAAATTTCAAAATAAATTTAAGATACATCTACCTTAAATTATGAATTTATAAAAAATAAAAACTTTAAGGCAAAACATGTTAAAAATGTTCTCCATTCACTTCCTGACAAAAACAAAGTTCATTCTTTGTTTCCTTTCTAACTTTCTATAGGTCAGTTCCAGCATATGCTTCACCAATGGCCACTGAGATCACCACATTTCACTTCCTTGAACAAGAAATACTCATTTTTTCTGGGAATATTTTGAACATCTTTTGTATTAAAATGTTTTTAATTTTTATGAAATTCGTTATTTAAGGTAGATGTATCTTAAAGTTTATTTTGAAGTTTCTCAAAAGCTGCTTAACCAAATTTCAATTCAATTCCAATTTAAAAAAATTGAAGGGGTAGTGGTCACGTGGAGGGGGTTGAAATTGTGAATGAAATTTTCATATCAAAATATACCGAAAAAATATCCTGAGTATTACAATTAAAAAAAATTAGGTTAAACCTGAAGCAGATTGTTGTTTTTCTTTAACTATCAGAAATGAAATCAAAATAAAAATAGAAAAATACATCGTAGTTTAGAATCTATGTTTACTAATAGAATATTACTATCTCTTGCAATAAATAGAAATACTAAAATAGAACTCTTATATTTGGATTTAAAACTTATGCTAGGGATTAAGATAAGTAATACTCAAGATTTTTGTGACGATATTTCTGGTTTATGGACTTAAGATAAATAAGAGATTTGGATTTATAAAAATTCCAATTCAGTTGTTGTTTACATGATTATCCACAAAATTTTATATGCTCTGTGCTTTAATCCTATGCTGATCCATATATAATACTTTTATTATTTTCAGTAAAATACGTCACTTATCAGGAAACTATTTTTTATGAAAGACTCATTATTGTATCATCTATGAAAAAGTTTTAATTTTTAAAAACAATTTTTAATGACCATTCATAATAATAATTTTGAATTGACTCACTGTCTGTTTGGGTTTATTCTTAAATGAAACAGTAAATTGATGGTGATATATGACGTAGTCCTTTCTGCATAAATAAATAATATTATGGCTGAAAATAATTTGAATTATTTGTTTTCTGTAAACAAATTATTTTTCAGTTGAGAGATATTGTTATATCATTATCAATTTTCTAAAAATATTGCTTGATTTATTATACACCAAAAGTCTTAATTAATGAATTCCTCTTTATAGGGAACTTCCAAATCCACTTTGCACTTATCAACTTTATCAAAGTTTTGTAAATGCTGTTCAGGGCTGCAGTAGCATTAATCGCAATTCTCTTAGTGATCGAGACAGACTTCTTAAAATGCGAGAAGCTGTACAAAAACTACCTCCTCCACATTATCGGTAGGAACAATAAATTCATAAGTTTCATATATATTTTATACATTTCTATTTATTTAGAACATTAGAATATCTAATGAGGCATTTATCTCGGGTTGCTCAACACGGTGCCAGTACTGGTATGACAACTCGAAATATTGCAATTGTTTGGGCTCCTAACTTACTTCGTTGTGCTGAATTAGAAGTTGGAGGTGTTGCTGCGTTACAAGGAGTTGGTGTACAGGTTAGTTTCTAATATATTTTACTTTTAGCTTACTTTAGTCACTTTTTTTTTTCTCTTTAGGCTGTTGTAACAGAATTCTTAATTTGCTATGCAGACCTTATATTCTGTGATCATTTACCAAGCTTAAACCATGCAAATTTTGATATGGATTCTCTATTATCACCTAAAAGAAATAGACCTAAAAGTTTGGCTATTTCAACACCAACTAAACTTATTACTTTAGAAGAAGCTAGAACTAAACATTTGCTTAATAAAACTGATGATAGTGGTTACATAGAAGTTGGAGGTGGACCTAACAATTTGCCTAAAAAATATCACACAGTCATTGAACTACCATCAGGTAACTTTATTTTTATAAGTAAACAAAACTGATATTTACATAATTGGATTATTGTATCTTCAATTCTGCCTTTTCAATAATTGTAGGTAGCAGAAAAAGAGGTCTATCAAAAAGATCACCATTAGGTTGGCGATCGTTTTTCTCAAAATCAAGAAGCAGTTCTCGATCTCAAGGTAGTTTAACAAAGAATAGAAAAGCTTCAACACCTGGAAATATTAATGCTGTAAGACTTATCTCAACATATTTGAATCTTGTTTTCTTTATCTAGATTTTTATTAAAGGAAAAATCTGTCACTGAATTGGATCTGGCAGAAATGAAACGAAAATTGCGACCAGTAAAATCAGCAGAAAGTCTTACTTCGGGTCATTCAGAACCAGCTAGTACAGAAGATGTTCTAGGACCATTACATTGTTTAAATAAACCACCAGGACACAATCGGTAATTTGATGGAAGTGCAAAAGATGTTTAATAATAATTGAAGTACTTTATTTTCAGATCTGTATCACATGATTCATATTTCGATACCTTACAAAGTTCACAGCATAATTCAGAAGGTTCTCTGTATGATCTTAGTGAGATTCAACTGAACTTTGAATTAGAGGAATCGGAAATGCGTATATTCTCAGAAGATGAAAGTTTGGTTAGCTCTCCACGAGTTCAAAAAGATGCCGTAAGTTTTTCTCTTTTGTTTTAATGTAGATTAGAAGTAAACTTATATATAAATCTTTGGTGAAATTTGATACAATTTTTAATACTCGATCATAAAAAGCTTCCTTTATAAGAAGTGTCAAAGACTATAGGGTGTGTAAAATAACTTAAAGGACAATAATGTTTAGCTTAATTGCTAAGTAAAACTTGTAATTGAGTGTTTTTTGTGATGTATTTCTGTAAATTTTGTTTTTTTTAATTACAGTTCTTTTTTTTAATTTTTCAATCTGAAGCTTGCGAGATACGTGAAGAATTGTTTAAAATTTCATTAAATTAACTGATATTTATAAAATTTTGTAATAATGTCAAAATTGTTTACTTTTCTAATTAATTCTAGGTACATAGAAGAGTTCTAACACGTGCAAGACCTGAAGAGTTTAGCAGCACGAATAATTCAAATAATCCTTCACCTAAGAAACAAGCACGGGTTGTTATATCACCAGATTCTACTTCTAGAAAACGTACAAGATTAGAAGATCAACTGTCAGATATTCAGTACATTGACTGCAGTACACCTGATAATAATTGTGTTATTTCTACTACAGCAGTTATACATAGCGCACCAGAAACCGCTTTTATTGAATTATATCAACCAAAAAAATAAATCGCCTAGAAGTTCTGAAGTGGAAATAAAACGACAGTCATTAGAACTTGAAAAACCTGAAAAATTAAATATTCCAAAATCTTTTACAGAATCTAACATTCAGAGTAAACTTGTTCTTCCTTCGAATCAATCAAGTGCATTTGCATCCCCTCAATCTCCACTTTATAAACAATTAGGTGATTCTAGTACAAATACAACACCACTTTTATCACCTGATTTTAGTCCTTCTACTGAAGTTGGTTATCAAAATTTAAATCGATATTCTTTGGATAAATGTTCAAGTGATGAGAATGAAAAAACAGTTACACCAGTTAAGTCCGTATATGAAAATGTTGTAAGTCCAGTTAGCAAAAAATCTAGTCCTACTTACGAAAATGTGTTAACTACTATAAGTATAACATACAGATCTCCTACTAAAAGTTCAAAACAAGATCAAACAGAAGTTCCTGATAATGATGCAGTTTATGAAGATGTTCAAATTGTAAATCCAGAGCAAGCAGTTGTGCCAACATCAGCTGCATCATTACCTTTACAACAAGCAAGTCAACCTGATATACAGGAACTTATACAAAAAGAAAATAGTTTAACATCACTCCCAGCAAATTTAACAACATTAATGCTGCCAGAAAAAAGTGCAAATGAACAAAGACCTAAAAGTTTAAGTGCTTTAGAAGATTTAAATAAACATGGGGATCATTTACAATCAAGTTTTTGTGCTATTTATAACATGAAAGGTGCACATTCTACCACTAATACTCATAAAACATCACCAAATCCAGAGAAGAGTGTTAGTTTAAGTTTAATTTCTGGAACAAGTCCTACACCTTCCTATAAGTTAATTGAAAATACAGAGCAGTTAAGTTTAACAGACTTGAGTTTAAGTGAAGTGATACCCAACAGTTCGACAGAAAATCTTAACACCAGTCAATCTTCTATAAGTTTTCCTATTAGTCCTAGTAAGAATTCTCTAAGCCCAAATGTAAGCCCTATGTTATTTTGTGATGGAATGAAAACATTATCTCAGGATATATTAACATCATTAAGCCCGAGTGTGGCGAGTCTCTTGGAAAGTAAAACACAGAATAGTAGTGAAAGTAGCTTAATTGATGATAATAAATCAAATGCAAGTGTGTGCAGTAATGAGGAAATTGAGAATATTGCACGATTAAGAAGTGATGTTAGAGAAGGAAATCTTGAATATCTTAAATTAACAGATAATAATATAAGTTCTAACGAAGAAGATGTAAGTCCCATAAGATTTCCAAAAGGTGCACAGAAATTAGATTTCTTAACTGATTCACTTGAGTTTTGTTCAAATAATTTAAAAGGAATTAACAAGGAAGAAATTCATGAAGTTCAACTATCTAGTGAGGATAATATTAAAAATAATCAAGAGATGGGTAGAATGGAAGAAAGAAAAGAAGTGCCATTAAATCATATATCTTCCAAGAATCTTAATAGTATTGAAGAAAATATGGATCAAAGGCCTGTAAATCTAAATTTAGAAGATCAACGGCCTATTAGTGTTAATCTGATTGAATTTAGCCCAAGTGAACCAACTGTTGAAGGATCTAGTAGAATTAACATGAACGATAAGAGAAAATCATGCGAAACAGAATCATTAGACGATGAAAATAGCATTTACCAACAAGTAAAATATTTTAGACGTTCAATTCATGAAATAAATGCTTTATTAGATTTAAAAGATGATGTGCCTCCACAACCAGAAGATCAGAATATATCAGTGGACGTTGCTAACATCAAACATATGAATAGGGAAGATGCAATATTAGATAAAGACTCTGAGGTTGAAACTTTTGATTCATTAGAAACAGACAATGAACAACATATTTATGAAAATGTTGAAAACCCCATTCAGGAAAATATAAATGTCAATATTAGTTTAGAACAACCAAAGCCAATTGATGAACAAGTGCCTAAGGATCTTCCTGAAAAACCTAATGTTCGTAGTTTAACAAATCACTTTGAGCTAAAAGAAACCAGCCAAAAGCCTCCAATTTTTAAAAGAAATGATTATGAAAATGTTGGACTACGCAGTCAGAAACCACCAATAATGCTGGGAATAGTAAAAGAAAATGAAAAAAAGTGTGGTGCTCGCGATAGTGTAAGGACATCAAAAAGTGATTTTGGTAGCAGTTCGTCAATAGAGAGTGATCGTGTTCAAAAGATTGTTTATGATCGTGGAAGTTTACCTCCATGTTTAAGAGCTAGACATGTTAAGAATGCTATCAAAACAAGATCTTTAGATGAAGATGCTTTTGCTAAAGAATTTGGAGTTGCTCAACCTATGGAAAGAAGAAAATCTATGGATGAGAATTTTGGGTCAAAATTAAACACACTGCCAAAAGTCTTAAATCAGCCAAAACCTATACCTATGGAAGGCCAAAAGTTGGATTTACATTTAGCTCATAGTACTGATAATATTTCTCTTGGTCTTCCTGAACAAAAATTGAATAGGGAGCGTATTGAAAAATACAAAGAAGAAAGAAGAAAATTCTTACATGATAAGTATAGATCTGAATCATTTAAAGAGGATAAGGATATTTTGTTGTCCCGCTTTAAACAAAAAACAGTAAAATGTAAGATAGGCGAAGGTGAAGGAGTTTCAAAAACTGAACCAAAAGAAGGAAGAATATATTCCAGTGATCCTGGTCCTTGTTCTGAATTATCAAAATTAGGCACTAGAAAGAAATATGGGGAAAGTGAAAGCAAACAAATTAAGGCAGAAGCCAATTTAAATGAATTTGCTAAAGACAGTTTAGAATGTGATAATACTATAAATCAAAGTAATAAAAATGAATCGAAAATTTCTAATATAGAAAAATTGAGTACCTGTCAAAGTAACAAAACTAAGAATGCAATAAGTGAATCACCAAATGATTTTAGAGAAAGCATTAGATTCAAAACGGCCCTATTTGAATCTCAAGTAAACCAAAGTAAACAGTTTGTAGATGTAAAGGGTTGTGAAAGAAATTTAGGAAAATCGACTGATGATAGTAACAAATTTAATTCAAAAAAAGTACAAGAATATAAATCGCCTATTAATACTAGAAAGAATATTAGTGTTAAAGAGACTGAGAGTGATATTTTAGGAAATGCGGTTGATAGTGAATTTATTAGAAATCGAAGAAGAGATGAAGATAGTGTGAAGAATGAAAGAAGAAGACATACATATGAATCTAGAGAAAGGGAAAGAGAATCTGAGTCTGATAGGGTTAGAAGAATTAGCTTGGAAAATAGAAGTCCTCGGTAAGTTCAGTTTTTCATTGCTACTATTATTTTTTTATGTGTTATTTCAACAATTCAATTAATCTTGTCCTCTTGTAAACTTGCAAAAAAATTTGTAAAATGGTGGTTTATAGGTATCGCAGATTATAACCTTTCTTTTTTCTAAAGCTTTGTCAATCTCAACTAAATAATGAATCATATTCTATATCACAGGTCATGTTTTTTACAATTTTTAAAATCTAAAGTCTACTTTATGTCAAGATATAGTTAAAATCTGTTTTATGGATTATAGTATTAAATATTAAGTACTGCAGTTAAATATCTGTGACAACATTGTAATTATATTGTATTGTACAGAAAGTAGGTAGGTGCAACCATTATTAGTATTATCAAAGTGCACATGCACTCAAGTCAATTACACTATAATTTTACTTATGCCCGGTTTCTGAAAGGTGATGTTATGTGTCATATAGTTATCGGATGCATAACTTTATGGAACCGATAAACTTCTTAAGTGTTGCTCAAAATATTGTACTCTACTTTATAACTATCGGTTTCTTAAGTAGTTACGAGAGAAACCGATAGGTGGCTACTGCACTTGCAACACTAGAAAAACAAAAAATACTTTAAAAAACTGAAATAATTTGAAACTGTTACACATTTTTCAACAATACTGTCGTTCTATACCGGCACTTTCATCTTATACATAACCTGCTGTTAGCGATAGGTAATTGAAAAAAAGCCGCGCGAAACCTCAACCGATGTAGAATGCGCCGGCGCTACATAACTTATCGCACCAACTTGCTCCGATAACTTATGAAGCCGATATCGGTCTCATAAATACAACATAGCGTTTGAGAAACACCTTTTGGCGATTTATGGAATGCATAATTTTATCGGTTAGATAAATTGCTTTCAGAAACCGGGCATTATTCACATAGTTCCAGTAGCTATTTTAAAAAACAACAAAGATAATGGTTACCTTTATATATTGATTACCAGAAGTAAGGTGAGATACAATAGGTATTTTGAAATTTAGATGCTAAACTTTACAGGTGTATTCAACAAGAAACATTAGTGGACCCATATTTTTCTGTTTTTCTAGTTTAATGAATTCTAGGGAAACTTTTACTACTATTATACTTATTACTACAGTACTTGCATTATTTGTGTTTGTAAGAGTACATCCAAGTAGGTAGAGATTTATTTATTAATCAATAATAATAAAAGAAATTAGTGGGTGCTTAAGGTATCTCAGATTCAGTGGCGCATACCTTACTAAGAGGCTGCAGAAATGTCTTTTCTAATAAAGAATTTTTTAAAACTAACAAAAAGACAATTAATATATATTTTTTTTCAGAAAAGAAACAAAATCACCCTCATATTGCATAAAGGACATGAAGGCAATTTTTGAATCAAAGTCACAACAATAATGTGTGATTACATATGATAAATATTGTAAAATAATAAATCGACCAAATCACGTGCACTTTTTGGGGCCCTTTTTTTTAGTTATTCTTTATTATATTATATATATATTCCTTTTTTCAACATCTTGTTTTTTATAAATAAATAAGTATTAAGAATAAAATGTTTTGTTGTAAAAGTGTCTTCGAAAAGTGCACTTTAATTGTATGATAAAGAAAAATTATTTTTGTAGAATGTAGGTGTTATTATTTATATTTTTTTCCTTTGATAATCATTAATTGATATTAATGTTAATTTAGTCATTTCCGGTTGTATATTATTATTGATTTTGTATTTTGATGGTATTTCATTGTTATAATTAAGAAAATCAAATAACCGAGGTTGTTCCCAATTCATGGTATTTCTGAAGTAATTTGTGTAGCTTTCAAAGCCTTAGCTTCTAGGCCTAAACTTCATAATTTTAGAATTAATTGTTTATTTAATAGTTGATTTTAAACTGCATTCAACAACAGGTATTTAAATACTACTAACAGTCAAATATTCTAAAATTTAAATCTTAAAATAATAACATTAATTAATAATAAAAATTTCATGGCCTTACCAGCTTTATTTAATCTTGTACTATAGTATATAAAATTTTGTAGTTAAAATTAATAATAAATTTTTCAATAGAGCTAGTCTTCATTGAGTAAGAAGCTTAGAGAATCTTCAAACTTTTATAAATGTAGACTCTTATATACAGGGTACTTCTTAATTATAAATACTACAATTTTATATCCAATAAATAAATAAAAGCCAGTAATTATTTTTATTTCCAGTAATAATTGAAAAATTAATTTAATGTTAGAAAAAAATATATTTTTATTTGTAAAAAAAAAAGTTAGATTCTGTAATATTTCATTATATTTAAGAAGCATCGTGTATAAAGAAAAATATATTTGAGAAAAACTGTAAGGGCCTAGTAATATTAATATTTTAAAAAATCGAATCTAGCGTTATTTCAATTATAAAAAAATCTTGTATAATTAATTGTAGCTATAAAGGCCTTATTTTGAATTAATTCTATTTTGTAATTTAAAAAATTACCATGGAAAAAAATTCAACATGTTGAGTTTAAATACGTGTTTTGGCGTAAGACTGAATTATAACCGTTTTCATGTTAGGGTAACAAATATCTGAACAAGCTGTGAACCAGTTGATATAAATATTTTTGTGATTATATCAAACCAGTAATTTAGATTTTTAGATGGTTACAAAAAGAAGCAATAATAGGTGTAAATTTTTGGTGTTAGAAATTTAATTTCTGGTGAATTTGAGATGAAGAGTTAATTGTCTATTTGTGATTTACAAAAAGCGATGATTGGGTAGTTGAAAAGATTAACAGTATTCATATATTTTAAATATAGTGTAAATGAAAAGAGTAGGTTTGATATAAATACAAGAATGCCAGTGTTTTATAAAATGTTTATACTTTTTAGATCTCCTTTTTCAACTGAATGTGACACCACTACAAAAAATATCATTTTAATTTTGTTTTTTAGATTGAACTAACAAGTTAAAGCATCACAAAAACTGCCAGCATTTTAATTCAGACAGAAAATTTATAAAATTTAAAAATACAGAAGAAAGGAAAATAAGTGCTGGTCGAGTTATCCTCTTCACATTTATATATTATTATGTATTACAAGAATAAAATTATCTGAAAGTATATTAGGACAATAATTATTAACGATCACATTTAAGTTGAGCCATAACATAGTTTTCTTAAGAAAAAAAATTATTTTTATATTAAGTATCATGGTGAAATGTGTTCATTTCTGTCAGTTTTCTTTTTTCTAATTTTATTGTATTATATAAATGAAACGAGTTATTATATTTAAATAACTTTTAAGCTTTTAAAAATATTTGATTTTTTTGTATTATTTATTTTCTTTTAAGAAGTGTAAATATTGTATGCTTTAAAATAGCAATGTTTCAGAATTCGTTAATAAATTATACATTTACTTGATAATTACATTTTTTTTCTAACCTCTATCCTTAGCTACAGAATTTTAATGATGTGTTCTTGTTTTATAGTAATAGGAGATAATTAAGATCTCTAGCAAAAAAATTACAGTAATGTTCTATTAATCTGAATCGATTCAGCCAGACCCTCGTTCAGGTTATGGCGATGCATGGTGTAAGCCATGCATCTGCTAATCTGCTCACATACTGCATATAACCCAGTCCATATGAAAACTATACCAAGAATTTATTATTTTAGCTAATATGAGACTTTTTGTTGCTACAACAACATTACATTAACTTAGGTGTATGTAACTAAGGTAATACAAAATACTTTTTTGTTGATCTTCGAAAATTGACGATTGTATCTGAGGAAGGCAAAATAATTTTTCAATTTTTATTTGGTTTTTTTCTTAGATACGTTTTGGATACCATGGATACCAAAGCTATCTCACAATTACTTGTAAAAGTAAATTCTTGATGTAGAATAACCTTTATTTAGATTTTTGATAAATCTTTTAGTGTTGATGAAAAAAATCATATGAGAAACTCTGGAAGAAAATGTCTTTTTTCTCCTCGTGTGCTTTATTTCCTTCGCCTTTGACTCAAAGTATCACTTTCTTCCGTTGTAACACAAATAACTATTATTGCTCTCAGAAATGAATTCTGTGTATATTTTTACAAATTTGGTCATTTTTGTTTTATGATTTATTGGTTTTGTACTCTAGCAGTTTGACTGATAGTTTTTTCTCTCTTATGTTTTGAAGAATTGCTTTTTTCAAATATTGTGAAGGTTATGGTTTTGCAAGGCTTGTTATTTGATAATGTGGGTGAAAGTGCAAAGAAACAAGAAAGTAACACTTTGGTTTAGAAATTGGATAAATCCTACAGGGTCTGGTACAGTTAAAGACATAAAAAACAAGGACACTGCACTGTAGGTAGTTGTAAAGTTTGAAAATTCTAGCAAATTATGCAGTTTGTTTCATGCTTCACTTAACAAATATTATATTGATGATTTACCTATACATCTAAAAATTAGTTGCCCTAGTTTTGTGTGTTCACAATAATACAGGATATTTCATTTGTTTTTTTTGAGAATCTTCAATGAAGTGTATTCGATTCTATTTCCTCAGTATTCCTTTGTTTGTAATTGGTTACAATTAGAACTTTGATATAACTAATTCTGGGTTCAAGTCACATAAAAGTGTTATGCAAATTTTAGTCACAATTACTGGCCTTCCGCCTTCCACCATGTCATAAGCTATAAAAGATCAAGTGTCATAAATTTTCATAGCAATTACAAATTATTTTGTACAATTTAATCCTTTTTAATCATTCTTTTTTTTTTGTGGATCAATCAACACATTTAGTACAGGAAAGTTTTACATAAGAAAGATCATTTTGAGGGCTTCATAACACAGGGTTGTATCAACAAATAGCTAACTTGACAGAAATTTAAAAAACATTGAAAATATTCTAATCGAAAAGGGTTTATTTGAAATTTGGTATATGGTATTTATATCATTGTGGGATGATTGACCAATTTAATGAAATTTCTCTATGTCAAAACATGAAGGAACCCATATCTACCATATGTAAAAATATCTCGAGTGAAAATTGCAGATACGCTCCTATGCTATGTTCTGAATTTGAAATGTAACTCATGTTGAAAACAAAAGCATAGTTAACTTTGATATTTTGATAATCATAAAGCACCTGAAAGTTGTCTGTGTACAATTTGGAAAACTCAGTAATTCTGGAACTATAAGACAAATAGACTTAAGATTTTATTTGAAAAATACTTGTCTAGTCATCATACATCTGCTCTAAATCTATCCTATCTATTTGTTGGTGTTATTTATTTATACACTTAATGTCAATAAAGATTTTTTTAGTTTTTTTATTGTTAGATTGTTAAAAAAGATTTTTTAAATTATTTGTTTAGTGCTCAACAGTTCAAATTGTAATTATCAGATTGTGATCTCCATAAGAACTGAGTACTGAGCCAGCTGCATTATAAATTTGATTAAGAACGTATGTTTGCACTTATTAACTGGTCTACTATACAAGGTCCAGCTGAGTGATTTCCTGCTAACATTTCGTTCACATGTACTGTTTTATTATTGGCTGGCCAGTCAAGGACTACACCAACAGTGCTTAGAGGTTCCTTGGTCTGCTAATTACTTACATTGCAGACTGGGATACATTTGCTAGGGATGCTAAGGCTTATCTAGGGACCAAAAATCTTAACAACATTATGATACAATGAGAAAAGTATTTCTTGGAATCTAAAAGGTCCAAAAAAAGCTCAGGGTGCTGATTCTTGTCCAGTTTGCTCTTGATTATTAAAAATCATTCCAATTTTTTCAAAACTGGATTAATATCAATAATATCATTAATTTTTCAAGAAAGTTCTAAAAGTATCTTAAATTTCTCAAAAACTGTTATATAAAATCATAAATAAATTTCTTAAAGTACCATTGGGATATCTGTGATCAATTCACAGGAAATCTTATTGTATATATAGCAATAATATTCATAATAATAAAAATAATAACAATTACAATTAAAAATTAGATGTTAATCATCATGAACGAGTAAATAATGGTGACGATTAACAACTACATTTCTAATTGTAGTTGTTAATCATGATAATATGTTATAGGAACTAGTATGGATAATTAGTCTGAAAAATTGATTTTTCTTCTAAATAAAAAATTTTCTAGGTTGCATTTGATTTTCATGTTTACCTAGAAATCTACCTGTAGTGTTTCTAACAAAAATTTATCTTCATGGTATCAATTGACAAAATATTTCCACGTACTTATGATTTTTGATTCTATTTTTCTATGTACATAATGTCAAATTAGTAAATTGACACAGATTATGTTGATGGCCTAATTGCAACATCTCATAAGTGAGTATCAAATTTTATAGGAGACAGTACAGTATATTTTACGCCAATAGTATTGTATCTTTTGTGTTTTATTTTAATAGAAATCATTAGAGAAGTCATATTTACATATAAAACTACATTTTTTTTTATTACATATTTTAAAAATTTGGATATGACATAATATCTAAAATTGCAAAAAAGATAAGTCAGATACTGATTTCTAAATTAAGTGAAGGCTTAGATACAGTATATTGCAGCACTAACATGTGGTATTATAAACAAAACAGGATTAGATGCAAAGTATTAAATGTCTAGATACAGGATATTCATTTTTAGAATTTTGTAACGATTCAATACAGGTATTAAATCCTTTAAGAAATAATATTTTTAATTTTATTTCCATTATTTTGCATTGTGGACAGTTAAAGTTTGTCATTTGCCAAAAACTCTAATCAGTAGATATTCTGTTAATGTTATTAAAGTGATTGCAGCAGATGTCTAATATTATTACTAAATCTCAGTTCTTAAAAAAAAAACAATTATGACAAGAACATATTTATTTTTATCATTATTTATAAATTTACTATTACTTTCCATACAAATAATAAGATAAACTTATGCATAATTAGAATTAACTAATATTACTAATACTTATAATGGCAAAACTTCGTCATACGGAACCTCCCCTACAGTGTTTCCCCACAACTTCATTACAAGTTCTCTAGTAGTTGATTCTATTGCAGGTAATGCATTCTTAAGAAAAACTTGAGAATTCTCTTTCAATAAGTATTGCACAAATTCAGCTACATAAAGAAGTATAAGTACTTTATTTTTTTAAATAATGATAAATTCATACTTACATAGATTTTTGTCGCCATTGACAGAACCATCAAATCGACTTTTTGCATCTTTCACATCTATTTTAATCTTAGCATCTCTTAGTTTAAGATATGTCACACCATCTACTTCTGTTGGTTCTGCATATAATGTAAAGTGAGTATTGGTGAGTCCTTAAAAGAAAAAATAAAAGAAACTAAGATAATTCTATTATTCTAGGTAGAAGACACAAAAATTAAGTTTAATAGTAAATTTACCTGTCTTGTATTACTGTGGTTACTCTAGAAAACTATAGTACATGTCTTAAATTTTAAAAATAACAAAAATATAATTTAAATGTAAGGTGATTGATATACCTGTGCTAATTTCAGTAATTCCTTCAGCAGTAAGCAATATCCCCAATATGTCTATGTCCATTTTATAGTCTGTATTTATAAACAATTTTGCAAATGAAACAATCCCTCTTAGCACATAATTGTTTGTATCAAAACTGAAATAATATTAAAAATTAACATTTTGTAACACCGACAATGATTTGTAGAAAAAAATAAAAATGATTCTGAAAAATTGTTAACAATAAATAATGCTTACTCTAGCTTTTTAAATCTATATGCATCTATTCCTGTGAATGTTAAATTTGTTAGACTAACTGAGTATTTTATTCCTTTTTTATCTTGTTGCATAGAAACTTTTGAAATAATAAGTGGGTTGAAAGAAGGAATGCTTAATTCTTCAACTCCATTTCGTATGTGAGGTTTTAGGATCTTGGTTGCTTGCACAAGACATTCGCCTAGATTTGGAGTATACCTGTTACATCGTGGAAAATATGATGCTAAAAATATAAAACTGTAAGTAATTAATTACAGTATCTTTCTCAAAAAGTTAAAAACTTCTTTAAAATACTCACGAAGATGAGTTGTTGAAGAAATGGAGATAAATGCGAAGAATAAAACAATTGCTAGGTGCTCCATTTTTAGAGATGCTTGTAATAACTACTAAAATGGTTAACATTAGACTGAATTTTGTATTTTTAAAATCTAGTTTATATAGAGCTATCATGATGGGTTTACATACAATTATTTGTTAAATGATTATTGTGTGGAATTTTGAAAATCTATAAAAATGCTAATGTAGTAAATTAAATCTTTTCTAATCAATTTTTTTATGTGGAAATACCAATATCAACTATTATTATTAATGTGTAAAATATTCTGCTAATTAATTCAGTTGTTAACCTGATGTTTGTAAATAAACAGCAAACTGTGAACCTCAATGTTTTTCCACTTTTTTTAAAGGAATATCTACTTTGTATTAACTACGTAACACTGTGCAGTAAAAGCCTGGTGTATGAAGATATGCACCAAGGAACGTAAATACATTTTTACCATTTCTTACTGTATTTTCAAATCTGTCTGGTTTCCGAGATTCTTAATACAATCGTAGTCAATATTTGTATATTATGTTCTCTTACTTTTACACTTTAACAGTGACATAACTAGAGGTAGATAAAACAAACTTTTGGATACTACATATGGTACATATAAAAAATGTCTACCATAAAAGGTGGTTGCTTTTTTAGGACTACATTATTGTCTTAAATGGTAAGATTTTAAAGAAAACTTGATCAAGTTTCAAATAAATGAAAACCAAGATTACTGAATAAAATTGGCTCTTAAATATCTAATACTTTGTAAAGCAAAAGAACTGCTAAACTATTTTTAATTCTAGATATATGTTGTATATTTATCAGATAAAAGTTGGTGTTTGATTGTCCAATGCAACCATAGTTAAAATTTCAGTTATTTAAAATCATATTTTAGAAATTTCTTTTATTAGGTAATACCAAGATAGGTCTATTAAAAAAAATGTAAGATTGGTATGTTGCATCAATCTGAACAACTTCCCTGAGTAGAGTTTTTTGATATTTTCTTGATCCACAAACTGTATGCAATTTGGGAACAGTTGTCAAGTTTTTATATTGTATTTTTTTTACTATTTGTCTTTGAAGTTATGCCGTTTAAAAGTTTCACTCCTTGCATACTATAATAATGCTTTGAATCTAACTTTCTGTTTTTTTAAATCTGATAGATATTCACATTCAGGCATGTATTCCCATGAATTTGTCAGTATCAAAAACTTGGGAAAATGCCTGCTTTAAGACTGTTTTGTGTATAAAGGTTGCAATAGGATTATATTGTACTCATGATAATGTTGAAAATGGATATTTAATGGTTAGATATCAACGACTTTTTAGCATCTAGTCTTCTGTCTAAAATCACATAATTCTTTTCTGTGTATCTTTGCATGCCTGCAATTTGCAATTTCTTGTCTTAAGGAAACTTTACAGCGCTATGAAAGCCTTTTGATGCTTTTAAATACGTGTCTGAATTCTTTAGGTACTGGTAATATCTAGACTCCATGTACCAAACCTCTGTGCAATACTTTTGCAGCTGATTGATCACAAGAACATGTAGATTTACGTAAGGCAAATCATTGCTGTTGCTTTTCCTTTTTTGGGCAGTAACTGTAGCTATCAAGTTTTCTAGAATACTGTCATTGTAAATATTACAAAGTAGATAAAACATTTTTAACTTAAAAATGCAAGATAGAGTTCAGCTTTCCACTTAATTGGATAAACTTTGAAATCAGCTAGCTAAAGATTGCTCATGCTTATGACAGTACCACTTACCGTTTTTAGGAAACCCATGGTTTGTAGTTTGCAGCGAAAGCGATGACAAAAGTATTAGTTACGTATAATTGAAAGTAGCCACGTTACATTTTCCATCGTTGAACATTGCTTTTCTCTTTACTACCTGATGATTATATTCAACAGCTCAATTCAAACAAATATCCTTACCTTTTGAAGTTTTATGTTTATATCGTTCAATAGTTGCAAAGAGAAACTCTTAGTTATTTGTAGTAGTGCTGTGAAAATGATTTAAGCAAAAGATTCTTATTATCTGAGTGCTGCATGTTAAGTCATCAAAACACAAAATTTTAGCTTTACATCATGTGACATTGAAAAATAAATCAGTGGTGTATTCTTTGTGTTACGCTTGCATTAGAATATACTCTACTTAAACTGGATTACCTGCACTAGATCAGTTTATACTATGCATAGCATTAGAAGCGGATGAGGGATCTCTGTATCAAGAAAATTCTACGTGGGACTGGACGTTTCATAATCTCATTCATGTGGGGCAAAAACTTCATGGTCTTCATATAACTTAGTGCAAATACTTTGTAAGAAATATTAAAAAGGAAAGAAGATAGAATTCCAAGAAAGGAAAAGGATAATGAGGAATGAGGATATTTCTGATTCTGTCAATTCAGACTGCACGATTTGCATTAAATCTAGTACAATGAACGATGATAAATAGAAGACTTTGAGCTTAAGACTTGATTGAAACTGGTAGATTTTGGGACAATCAAAGTTTACTCGAGAAGGACGGACTTAGTGTGGATTCCGAAAATTACAATTATTTATCTTAATGCGGAGTAACATCCTTTTTTATAGGAGTGTTTTGTCTTATATCTCTACTTCTTATAGAGACATTGGTTACACAAACTTGTAAAATGATAGAGACCTTATTATAAAAATTACTTTCAGAGAGCATTGTTTTATTGAGATATTATTTATTGCTTAAATTGTCTCTTCGCGGCTCTTTGTATTATCGAAATAACAAACGTCACAGCAGTCAGGGCCATATTATCCAATAGACTGACTAGGCTACAGCCTAGGGCGCCGCGCAAAAAATAGGCTCCGCGCCACGCCGCACCGTGTTCAATATATGAATGATATCATATTGTTAATATTCATCATATTATGTTATCCAAGATACATACATTTCTATCTAAACATTACTTTTATTTTTTTATTTCCAACTAATTTAGAAGTTTTGTAGAAAATACTCTTATTGTAAGTTGTACAAAAATATTTTATTGTAGGGTAGATTCCCACCGCTGATATTTTAGACCATCACGTTCACCATTTGTCACAACGCAACGGTCACAAAATTTTATAACATACAATTTAACAGTTGCAGTCTTTTTACTACAGATTTGCAATGTTGGCCGAAAAAGTACCGAGAGGATTAAGATGGAAATTTGTACAATTCTGCACAAAACCCTGATTATTTTATAAAAGGTTGCCGATCGTAATCTTTTACATTTCAGGAATGAACATTTGGCTTTTACAATTCGATCCCTAAACCCCATAGAGTCTGAAAGGTGACTATTTTTGTGCCCAGCTGACAGCTATATTAGTTATTATAAAAAATTCAAATTTCCCTTTTGAAATCAGTTCACAGTAGTCTGTTTAGTCAGTGTACAATAAAAGTTTCAAACGTATGCAAGAACTCGCAAGTGACCACATACATCATCTAGTATTTATTCTGGTGGTAAGTGGATAATTTCAATAATTCAATTAAGCTTAAATTCCTTGTTCACTTTACATCTAGAAACAGAAAGTCTTACCTGTGGGTTGATGCTGGCATTAGCAACCATGCCCGCAGAAGTATTTCAAGTGGCAGACTTGCCTTTCAAGAGAGAAGGCTGTTGTAAACGAAAATTTCATAGATTGCATGTTAATTAAGAATCCACTACTAGTACAAGACATTTCAAAAATGGCTTTTGAAAAATCCAAAAGAAATTATGCTACTCAAAGTCGATATGCTTCGAGAAACATGTTTTCTAAACAATTACAAAACGGAGAAACTATAGGCTGTCGCTGGCTTTTATATTCAGCACTTACTGGAAATGTGTATTGTTTATACTGCAAATTATTTAACAGGAGTAATCTAATGTTTTTTGTGACCAGATTTAACGACTGGAAAAATATTTACGGAATTTCGGAACACAAAAGCTTATCTGAGCACTGAGAATTTGCGAGGCTTATGTTATGCGATCCAAAACGTTAGGTAAAATAAATATAAAAGTTCATAAACAATATCTTAAAGAAACAGATTATTGGGTTAACATTCTTAGACGAGTAGTAGCATTTATAAGATTTTTGACATCCCGAGGGTTAGCATTCAGAGGCACAACTGAAAGATTTGGAACTATTAATAACGGAAATCACCTAGGATTGTTGGAACTTTTAGCAGAATTTGATCTGTTTTTGAAACCCATATCGAAACAAAACATCAACCACTTGTGACGAATTTATAAAACTTATGGCAATGGGCGTGAGAGAGAAATTCTCATCAGAGATTAAAAACACCAAATACTTCTCAATAATTGTGGATTCTAAACCAGACATATCACATACAGATCAACTTATTGTTGTTTTAAGATACGTTATTGAAAATGAAAAAAAGAGTATATTGCAGAAAAAGGTTAAACTTGGAAGCTGACGTTATGCTGTTGTTCTGGAAAGATGTCTTAATTCAGTTTCATAAAGTAAGTCAGTTTTTGCAAAATCAGAGTATGGATGTATTAACAACTATCAGCTGTACGAATCTTTAATTAGCTTTTTGGGAAATATGAGACAAAATTTTGACAAATATGAAGAAGATGGTGAAACATTAACAAAAGGTTGTGATTATGGTCTAGATACAAAACGAAGGAAAAAAAGGAAATTACTACCAGGAGAAGGTCATGATGAAGACACTTTTTGGTGGTAAGAGGGATATGGAAGTGAACATGTATTACATGGTTATAGACAATATTGTATCTGAACTTGAGAAGCGGAAAAACTCCGTACGGTGAAATCAATGAATGTTTTGGTTTTCTTACATGGTTAGTAGATACTGAAGACGATGTGATTGCAGAAAAATGCAGACAAATTCAAAGCATTTATACCGAGGATTTGACTGTAACTTTGAGAATGTGTGTATACAATTCAATATTTTATCAAAGCACTAGATCTACAAAAATCTGCAGTGGAAAAAACTTCTAAGCTCATAACATGGCTATACAGACAATCCGAAACAAAAATCTGACTTGTACTTTTCCAAATATGGATATAATTTTAAGGATCTATTTGTGAATTCCAATTACAAATTGCACCGGGGAACGATCTTATTCCACACTAAAACGGGTAAAAAACGAAACTCATTAACACATGACAAAACTGCTGACCTCTCCATCTTATCGATAGAATAGGATGTAGTAAAAGCATATAACTTTGAAGATATCATTCAAAGACTTTCAAGTATTAAATGCCGAAAGATACATTTTTAATAATAAGTAAATGTAATAACAAACAAAATTATATTTTTATGACATAT
>VTPC01001308.1:73196-96775 GCA_011009095.1 Ignelater luminosus
TGTTCGCCAGCCGAGTAGCGAAGCATAACAGAGTTCTTGCAGGTATAGAAATACCAATTTACAGTAAATCTGAGGCAATAATTTTTGGATTCATAAACTTTCAGAAAGTAAAAACAAATACAATAGCAATGTACGCACCAGGTACAGGAAGAAGCAGTGAAAAATGCAAAATATTCTATGAACAATTACAAGAACTTCTTAGAATCATATCCAAACAAGAAAAAGTAATATTGATGGAAGATTTTAATGGACGCATTGCATTGAAGATAAATCAATACCGGGTACCTATGGAACAACGATTTAACTAAGCAATAAAAAATGAAAGCGGGAAGAACTTCAGTTTTGTGTACGAAATTAGTTGCAAATAAATAATTTATTATGACCACCATATTTGACAAGATAACCAACAGTAGAGGCCAGCAGTCAATAACAGATTATATATCTATTCACTAACAGCTAGAATCTCTACTCTAAACAAATATTAGATGTAAGACTACTGTTCTCTGTCAATACGGCCTACTACTTAGTAAATTACAATTAAAAACAAAGCCAGCCAAAACAAAACCACAGTACATAGAAAAGTTAAATATACAATGCGTATGATAATCAAGCAGATAACGCTACACAAAAACATACTGAAACAAATAAACCTAGAGCCAAATCACTAGGATGCATATCAAATCTGAAAGACATTAAAAATCAAGATATTAGAAGCCATGGGAAAAGTTATAGAAAGGGAAGAGTTAAAATAAACAAAACACTCCATAGTCCAATAAAGAAGCAAAGAAGAAAAAAGCGTTTCTGAAATACAAAAGAACGAGGTATAATATATGTATATGTGGCCGTAAGAAATGATTCCAATCAACGAATAAAACTGATAAAACAGAGATAGAAATGTATGCATAATACTACAGTTTGAAAAGAATTAAGTAAATGACACAATAGAGGTCGACAACAAAAAAACTGAATATTTCTCATCAAAAGTGCATCAAAAAGAAGGAAATAACATTGCTGCGAATGGAAAATGAAAACATCAACAATGAGACCGCATAAGTATCAATGGAAGTAGTAAAATGAAGAATCTAAATCATCAGGTCTGGATGGTATATGTAACAAATTGATTAAGTATGGAAGAAATGAGCTGATTATATGGATGCATAAACTTTACGAAAATAATGGAAGGGAAAAAGTACCAAAACAAAAATTTTAATCAATGAGCGAATGAACAAAGGAATTAGACAAACAGACTCGTTGGGTTTTTCTTATTTAATTTAGTTGTAGACATAATAATAGGACATTAGACCATTGAATTGACACAAAGTGGGGACTTCAATTAATATGACTATCATATGACGCATTTCTAATGGTCAATAACGAAAATGATTTATAAAGAGTACTAAAAAAGTTTAATGTAACAGGCAGACAATACAATATGGAAATTTCAACATCAAAAACAGAGACTATGGTAATAGCTAAACAACCTATAAGATACAAACTAGAAATTGAAAGAAAGATAATAGAACAAGTAGTGCGGTTCACATATTTAGAAGTAGAACTAATCAGCAATTAAGACCCAATGCCTGAAACTTATAAACATTAAAGTAGTAAGCTCTTTGAATGGAATAGTATAGAGGAATAAGAATATGAAAATAAACAATTAAGTAAAAATTTACAAAGCAATAGTACGGCCCATACTGACATGCGGTGGCAAAATATGAACAGAGACGGAACTGACCAAACGGAAAACAAGAACAATGGAGATATAAATACTACGAGATCTCAAGGAGAGATCAACTAAAAACAGAAATAAGAACAAGCAAAGTGGGAGATATCATAAAGTGGACTAAACCAAGAAGTAAACAATAAAATAAACGCATTTAGAAAGATCAACAACGGGCTATTAGCAAAAATATGCAAAGATCAAAGATCAACGGGTAGAAAGCCCTTTGGACTACTACCCAAGAGATGATTGTCTACAGGATAACGAAGCCGGACAAACAGGACAACGTTCTATTTGAAAGTAGTAGAAGGAGAAGCTACTATTACTATTACTACATGTAACTATAGTAAAACAACAAACAGCCTTTTAAAAAGCAAAAACGCTATGGCCATGGAAAACAAAACTTGAAATCTGAAACTGTTTATTTGTAAAATCGCAAATAAGACAAGATTTATTAATTCAACGTTATTATTATTCATTGTTATTACACATTCGAACGTTGAATTAATAAATTTCGTCAAATTTGTAATTTTACAGATAAAAACAATAATTCTGTCAGATTTTAAGTTTTTTTCCATGGCCATAGCGTTTTCATGTAAACAACAGCTGTCTTGAACACTTGCAAACTTTTTGTGGGATTTAGAGCAAAACATGCTTATGCAACACTTATAAAATTTTATATGTGCAGAATGAGAAAAATAAGGAGAATAAAAAAATGCGGTTTAACCGGAAATGCAAAAAAAATTGAAAGTGCCACCAAATAGCACACATGCTCATAGAGAACAACCTATTTAACCGTTGTTTTGTCAATCGCAAGATAAAAAAAGTCATGACACTGTATAGTACATAGTGACATTTTTTGAGTCGATAAGAATACTGTTTAGCAATATAATATTGGTATACTTTTTACGGTTGGGAGCATTAGCGGGCACTGCATATCAATAATCAATTGAGAATTTTCTCATCTCAGCGAATTGATTTAAAAAAATAGAACTACCCTGGTATGATTCTGGATTTGTACATATAATTTATCTTAATTCTGATGCATTCAGCGAGTCAAATTCTCCAGGGGTTGACATTATGAAACTGACTAATTTTGAATGATTGTGTTTGATGTTTTGCTTCACAGTTAAACTCTTGAATCAAAACTTATTCCAAATTCTTGGTACTTTACAGTTCGTTTCAAAAGATAAAAATTGAACAAAATAAGTTAAAAATTTATAGTCTTTATACGAATGATTGGTAATTATTGCATTATTATCGTCTTTGACGAAAAAAGTGACTAAAATATTTTTCTTTATCTTTAGAATATTCAAAGTTTTCTGTGGAAACATGAATATCTGTCCTGAGATGACAATCTTAAATTGACCAAACAAGAAAATGTATGAGAAACATTTATTTCTGCAATAAGTAAACGCATTGTCTACCAGACCTACATACTACATATTAAAAAACATAAATAAAAAAGAAGCAGTAATAAAATAATTTGGCATGAAAGTTTAGAAAACTCTACATTTTTCTGATGGATTCATCGGTGATCCAATAGGGCAATTAAAATCTTCGCCAAAATCCTTACTATTTCTCAGTGCACCAAACATTCTGAAATTTGGATAAGCCACTTTTTCGTTTTCAATGAAATCTCTAAGTTTATCCAATGCAATCGTGTCGCAAAACGAACTTGCTACAGAAATCCAAAATAATTGCTTTGGGGTATAACTTAAGCCAGGTAATTGTTTTTCTTCACTATTCTTATCTATCCAGCTATCATAAGCTCCATATGCTAAGTTAACTCCTGTGTAATCACATACAGTTTCATCTAAAACTTGTTCTCCATTCATCTAGAAATAAAACAAAAACTTCATTAAAAGTCAAGTCAGTTTAAGTCTAAACCTACGTGATATTCGGAGTTCTCTATTTCGAAGTCTTCAATTTCTTTTAATAAACATGCGGAATGTTTTCCAAAGTTAGCTTTGGTAGTATTTGTCCATAATTCTGCATGATATGGTCCATCATCGTAATTGCCTCCATCAAAAGTAAAACCATGAAATAACTCGCTGCCTAATAACTTTCCTATTGTTCCAAAATTCAAGTATCTTGGACGATTCTCATTAAAATAGAGCCCATGTAATACTCCAGCCGGCAGAACTGGAAATATAAAAAAATTAAAGGTAAATTTAAAGCGTGCAGCTTGCCTTAAGTTGCATTAAAATTTTTATCGAATTATATTAAAATTTTCATCATTATCTACAGAGTTGTTCAAACCATGTGCGGTTGTGCTGTACCTCACTTTTAGTACTAATGATACCGTAAAATTGCTTTCGGGGCTTTAGAACAAATTAAAGTTATCTTGGCGAGTCGCTTAAATAAAGGCCAAAAATCAAAAACAGCTTTTTTCTTTCTAAAAACAATTCTTTTGATATTTTGGTTTCGTTTTTAAAGTTCCAATTTGGGGCTTCGAATTTCTTATACACCCAAAGAAGATTTACAAAAACTTTACAATAATTTGAAGATTTATAACAAAAGGGCTTGTTGCGATACGTCAGTAAATAAACGGCTTCCAAGTCTAAACAAACTAAGTCTTTACTCCTTAGAAAATTTCATACTATCTTTTATTGATTTATTAATAGTAGACGATAGATAAAATTACGTTAAAGTGATTAATATTTTCTTTTTGGGTAGAAGGTCTAGGGTTTATTCTGCTGTTACTTTAGATTGGTTGTTAATTTGCGTTGGTTTATAAACAAAATTAGTTATTCAAAATATAGGTAACTTTGGTAAATAAGTTATTTACAAAAGTATTCTAAAAGCAAGGCCGGATTAGCTCAATTTGGTCTCGGTGTCTGTGGACATTCTGACTCAAATTCGGATACGATCTCTGGTGATCTATCGGACGTAAAACTGGTATTTGATTTTTGCGTCGTTCATGCGTGTTTCTAACTTTATCATGTTGTTCTTGCTTTCTTGTCTTAACACGTCCAAAATCAATATAAAATTCCACATAAATAAATGGAAATAATTTTGTGTTTCGTCCTAACACCGCCATAATTGTTGTGGCAACGCCACTATCGGCCATGAGTTTTCTCTATGTGATTATGACAAAATACTATTCCCAAAAGTGTAGTCATTTTATTGATATTGCGATTTAGGTTTCATTTTTAAAAGGGTAAAAGAGCAAGATTTTGGATTTTGGCCCTAAGTGACTTCCAGACTGGTTTGGCCGCGGAGTTTGTAGATCCTTAGTTTCTTAGGCCAGTCCGACTCTGTCGTGAAGGAGCTTGTAGCTCCTAGAAGATGCGGGATACGTCTTTCGGACAGCAGATTGAGGAATGCTTGGTAGATATAAGAGTAGAACGTAAACAAGATATGACCCATAGACCTATATGCACAGCTTCTGAGTTCTGAAAGGACGACTTCCGTGTTTGGTCAGCAATAAACGGCAATAATATCCTTTCTTCTAGTTACGATAATAAATTTGAATTTTAATACAAGATTACTCAGGCAAGCAAGGGAGAAAGTTAGAATTAGTGCTGAGCTATCAGTCAGTTACACGGATCTGGAGGGCGAGCAAAAGCTCAATGAAGTTCACAAATACTGGTACAACACTTAACCCTAGATCACTATAACAGGTCTGAAGTCAAGACGAAAAAACTTAAACTAGATATTGAGGCGAAAACTGTGAAATGCCAACTATTACATAAACTATAACTCCCTTAAAAAATATCAAACAGCTATGGTGTAGGGAGCCAAAACAATGGATTAGGGTACAAACCAAAGTGAGAGATTAACTGGCATACATAGTAAAACGAGTTAGACTGGATGCCTAATGAGAACAATATTGATGAGAGGTAAATAGAAAGAGATATTTAGTGGAAACATTTGAAAAACAGCATATGGGAAACAGCCGTGGAAAGCTACGGAAAATCATGAATAATAAACAAGTATGAAAAGGAAACAATGCCAGTGGTGGAGATTACCTGAAACGAGTTCAACTCTGGTGGAAAGCGCACGCTCTTTTCAGTGTGATGATTTTCTCTAAATTGAAAAGGTAAGGTTATGTGTAAATTTTATATATTAATTGACAAAGTTTTGTGTCCACCTACTAACAACCTTGCAAGGTATTTTGGCTATGTTGTTTGTTTTTAATGCAATAAACCCCGAAATTCTTCACGACGTCTGTTGGGTCAAAAGGAGGTCCAGTAAAGGAGCAAAATCAGGTCATCCCTACTTTATCCCATATTATGGGGTGTTTCATTGGTCATATTCTTTTTCACTTACAATACAGGTAGGTCTAGAGATTTACTAAAACATGTGTCTTTTTCAGTAACGATGCGCAATTATAAGAGAAAAACCACAAGGCAGTAGTGGTCTCAAGAGGCCATGACCAAAGACATTTATGCAGCTGCCCATGCAGAAATAGGAACCCGGAAAGCGGCTACTCAGTTCAATGTTCCGGCTACAGTAGGGAGAAGAATGATTAAATACAGAGCTGGGATCGGAGATGATGCTGCATGCAAAGGTATGCGTAAACCTACGCCTAAGCTTATTCTCGTAAGATTGGGTTCTGCGCAAAGGATATTCAACAAGCACCAATAAAAAACATTAGTCAATTACTTTACAACTCACGATCTATGCTAGTTAGCGTTCCAACTTGCGGGGCAAAATAACATGTCATATTCATTTAAGAATGTTATTGCTGACCTTGACTGGCTTAAATGCTTTTTTAAAAAATATGGAAATGAACTGTAGCTTCACAACAGTGGCATCAGTATTAGATTCTCAAGGCTTTGCCGTTTCTCCAGAGAATATTCTTCCCGTACTAAAGAGGACAGAAAAGCCTGGACCCAGCCCCAAGAGAAAAGGAAAAGCCAGCATTGCCACTTCTTCTCTAAACAAAGCTGAATAGTTGGAAAGTCAGCAACTCAAGGCCAAGAGAGCTTTGTTTGAGAAGTCGAAGAAGGTAGCTAATCTATCAGACAGTAGGGGAGGTGAAGAAGAGCTGGACGAAGCAATGGAAGGAGGAAGCGATTCTGAAAGGAGCGACTGGGTGTGAATAACAAGGATCAGGCCCCAGAGCTAAAGTTGGAAGACATGCTATTGTTCTCACCCATGATGAAAAGGCCTGAGTGCGCAGGTGTTTCGTTGTTGAAGTATTAAAAATCATAAAAGGCGTGCTACAGGCTCGCTTTTTGAAGAAATTTCCAAAGAGTAATTGCTTTACAACACTAAATAAGAAGCTTTCATTCCAGGGGAAGACATTGTTAGCCCTTTACCTGTGGCTACCGCTTTCGAGAAAGAGAGGTTTGCAGGTTTCTAGGTTCAATCTGTATTGATTCTCGATAAACTTAAAAAAAATATGTAGGTCTAATTCCAATAAATTAATCAAATTAGCGCTGCTTTGAGAAACGGTTCATTTATCCCAAGTCATGCAGCATTTTACCACTTACCTGGGGTAAAACGAAGCATAGTAAGATGTTATGAATAATACCTTCTCTTGAGGTTTTGTTAGTAGTTATGATTTACCTGATAGGTTCAGCTTGTATCTTACATAATTAGTCATAATATGACATGTAAGCTGAGCAGTAAAATCTACAATAATGGCTCAAAATAATTTAACTCCCTTAACGTCCTCATTTTGCCACCCTTCCCCTATATGTAAATAACATGTTACAAACTCTAAGCAAAATAAATTAAAACACATATTTTAATTAATCAAAATGCTAATCAATTAGCATTACCTGCTTGTTAGAATAATTTATTTCATTTTAAATGCATAGCAGTGGAAGAATTTCCAAACGCAAACTACTAATCAGTTTACTGCGTGTGATTGATAATTACTGTTTACAGCGGTTTGCTGCATTGATTGTTAATTATGTGCTAATTTAACATTTAGTAGCTAAAATATTACATGTATGAATATGGATGTTTAAACTAGGTAACTTTCTGTATTTTATAATTTCGATTATTCTAAAAACAGTCAGATACCTGCAAATTCTAATTCATTTAGAAATAGAAAGATGTATTGTTAGAATTCTTATCTCCTTAACTTACCCATATTATTAAATATATTCGAATAATATGCTTTTTCCAATATAGCTTCTTCGTAATCATTATTTGAGAAATCTATTACAGCGTCTAATTTGAATTTCATATTTGTCGATTGCCGATTTAATGTTGATGCTATAGTCAAAAAATCATTGGTATTTATACTCTAAAAACAAAAGTTTATAAAGCATTGTTTAAGATTCTTTCCTTACTTTACCTCTCTTTCGTCAAATATCTCTCTTAATAAATGCTTATCAAAAATCTTTTCCGGAGCTCCTATGATATATGTCAAAGCATCAGCTTTCTCTAACATTTTCTTCCTTGTGTCATCATCGTATAGTGTAGTTTTATTTAATAATTCAATTAGTTCATCTCTAACCAGCGATACTAACTCGTGTATCTTTTCTTTCTTCTCTTCAGAAAAGTATTCCTTCAAATATAAAATTTCAAAAGTTGGACGTAATCTGAAAGAGAAAGTAATAATCGTAGAAGTAAAAGGTGTGTACGTAGGAGAATATTTAAATGAACTTACGCTTCCTTTGCTTTATTCTTGCAAAAAGCTAAACGTAATTTATTTTCTTCAATGTCTGGATTGCTTGATGTTGAATGTTGGTATCGCATTTTAAGTTCTCTGAAGCGTTTGGGAAGGTAAGGTTCGAGCGCATTTAAAGCTTCCCATATTATGAAGTTTGCAATAGTGCTAGAAATAGGATGCAAAAAAGTCTTGAACAGGTTATCACTTATGTATTACTTATTTCTCATTTCTACTTTCTAATAATACTTTTTTAAAAAAATCTGAATTTGACTGAGTCAGTTGGGCAAAATATCAACGAATTAAACTGGCTATTTTATGATGTTTTACTATAGACTTTGTAAATGGGAATGGCTAGATTTAGCTCGACCGATCTTTAGTACTCTGAAGATTGAATAATGTTTTCCGTCTTAAGTGTACCTAATAGTAAGTATTTAAATGTAATGTGTGAGTCTATAAGGTTAGCAAGGGTTCAAAGATTTTTTATTTTTTACGGATGTGATGTTAATGCTTTCCTTATGTTACCGATGCAAACTTGGAGCTGATTATTATTATTGTGCCCAAAATTTTATTTCATACTAGCATAGAACTCCATAAAGTAATAGATTTAATTTGCTCTTAGATTAGAAAATACAATTACCGTCTTGTCGTTTCCTTTAACAATTCTTCTAAACTATTAAAATATCCAGTTGATGGAAAATAAATTTCATTATTTTCAGAAATTTCATTGTTTGGATAAATGACGTTGTTAATAAAACGTAACCAATTAAGAAGCCGGACGTTATCTTGAATATCCTTTATAGATGTTTTATTGAATTCACCTTGGTTTTCTAGAATCTAAAATGATTACTTCCATTATTTCAAACAAAAATATCTAATAAAACATTAGAAAAATTAATACTTACATTGAGTAGTTTCATTTTAAAAAGCAAAGTCTCTTGCATTTCAGATAATGCTGCTTGTTTATTAGCTCCCAACAACATGGCCGTGTCAACCATGTAATCATGATAGTTTTCCTTGTCTTTGTCTTCCATTGGCTTAATTGTTGGTTCTGATACCTTTAAAATCCAAACATTTTTACAATTTGCAATTGAAGGAAGCAAAACAGACGGACACTTTTGTCACTTATATTACAGCTAGAGACATGCGCTATTTTATTTTTTTGATACCCTCTTTTCACTCACCCCTAAAACCTGGAATTATATTAATGCCGAATTTAAGGCAACCAGATTGGAAATCTTGGTGCTAAATCAAATTTAACAGTTACTAGAAGTGCTACAAAAAGAATCAAGGTCCGATCTACTGGTAGATGCGAAATGTTAATGTTGCCATAAATACGGGGCGACCCAAAAGTACTACATCCCATTACTTACAGAGAGTGTAATACCCTTCAGGATATACGGAGTCAGTCTCAGGATTTACTGTGCCCTGAGTAGGCTACTTTAAATGCTTGCATCCTTGCATCTTATTGCACAATGAAATATTTACGTGAGTGTTTTCTTGGATAAAAATAAGGCGATTTTATTCAGTCTTACAAATAAAATGATTCGTACTGAAGTTTAAAGGCAACATTTGCATATTCTACAAGATAAAGCTGATTCTCTGAAACTACATTCAAAATAGTTTTTTAGAAGATCCAGTACCATTAGTGACTTTATTACTTTTTGCTAAAGTCTGCATTCCGACACTCGTTTCTTTTTCAAAACGATTTTAGCTCTAGCAGCTGTAACTCGGGAATTTATTCTAATTAATGAATTTTAAAAAAGGAAGATTGAAACATAGATAAACAGAAGCAGTTGTTTAGGTGTAGACTTTCAGAAATTCCATGTTTGACTGATACTTAGAAGACTAATACCTTTATTAAAAGAAATATTTATCTATTGTTATTGAACCTCGTAAACTTAAAGAAGAAGTAAGTGGCTGAATAAAAAAATTTCATCAGTTTAAATAACTTATTAAACAAGCCCGACTGATTCATAGGTAAAATACAAAACTAAAAAATTTGAACATGTTAAACAGCTCACGGAAAGGTTTACATACAAGTCCAAGAACCCAAACATTTGGAGATATTGTCGTGCCTGTCCAAATAGAACCCTGTCACCATACCTCGAAAGAGTTTTGAGTTTTCCTCAAGCGTCTGTCGATTTTTCTTTTTTTGTCAGTTTTATATACTATAACTACCTAAAGCAGCAGTAGCCACTACGCTACTCTTTTCTTGACCATGCAGAATCTACAATTTTACATATTCATGATACGACGACCTTAAGCACTTACATAAACGTTACTTTTTTGCAAGCTTCTGGTAAAACGGTATTCATCACTGGTGCACATCACTGATCTAAAGTAGAAAAGGATGATGAATATCGAAAAGATCAAAGTGTATGCTCAATCTTGACTTAGTCTATTCATCATAAAAATGATTAAATAGTGTATTCTCACTTTCGTTTCTTGTCTAAAGGACAAAGTTGGGATTTATTAAATAATATAGTGGACGTTGACGTCACAACGCTTTCAAGAACCACTAAATTGGTAAGAGATTGGTGTAAAATTTCATTTTTTGATCTTATCAAAGTCTTAATCTAGATTTTGTACAAAACCTTCTCTTTTGGTTTGGAAAGTCTTGTTTCCAAGTTCTTCTTCTTTGTGATCGAATTGAATGATAAAACTGAATGGGTACGGCATTGTTGCCATCGCTAACTGGATTAACGTGTCTAAACTATTTATTGCATTTGCTTCTCAAATATGCATTTTATGTACATCTATCTTTACCGATTTCTGCACTCCTCCCTTGTAGGATAATTATTTATCTTTGTAGACGAATATGTCTGTTCCCCATAAGTGACTGCTGCTGATAGAATTGAGAGCTATAAAAAATTGCAAGAAAGTAAGAATATGATGTAATATATTTGCAATGAGGCAAAACTCGTTCATATTGTACTGATTTCAGTGGAAAAAGGAACACTCAGTAAAACTAATTCAATTTATTTAAAACAAATGATTAAAGCTTTGACGAAAAAAAAAAAGAATTAAAACAAAGAAACAAATATCTGCTATATTGAATGCATTCTTGTACTGTACATGATCAGCTTGAGATATTTCCATCCTAAGCTTGTTTAATTTAATTAGGAAGTTTATTAAGATGTCATGCGGGATGAGGTAGATTGTTGATTCTACGACCATACATGTTCAATGGGTGATAAGTCTGGTGATCTAGTTGGTCATGGAAGTACATTAACATCAAACACTACTATGTAACTCTTGCTGTGTGAGTTAAAGCGGAGCTTTAAGACATACCTACCTGAGATCTTTACGTTTGTACAGATACGACTCAGTCGTTTACGTCTGTCATGTGCCCATAAAGAGAAACGTGATTCATTGCACCATTCTAATCTATGACTAAGTAACTTTCGTTAAAGACAGGCATAAAAAGAGCCGGTATATTTGCATTTCATAGTACACTGATGACACTGACGATCTTACACCAGTTGGTTGTTGAAAATGCAGACATTCTTGAGAGTCTTTTTTAACGTCCCGTTGTTTGTTTCGGCAAGGACAGTTCTTCATTGATAAATACTTTCGACGAACCATTTCTTCCAACACCTTTGCACTGTAGCAATGCTTTTATCTAAATGAGTGACTTTTTCTAAAATTAGTTAATTGATAAGAATTTTTACGCAGACGTGTTCTAGGCATTTATTATAAGAGATTTTACGTTAGAATTTATGAGCAACTCGAAAAGAGGAAATTATTGGAAAACAAAAGAAAACTTCTAGTTAAAAACTAGTTATAGTAACCATGGAATTGTCTCAAACTCCAGGTTCCGTGTGACATTAGTGCTATTCTAGAATAAAATACTTCCCTAACTGTCCCAGATGTCATGTGCAAGGAGTTCCGTTTGTCATGGAAAAAACTATTTCATTCTATTCATGTTTGATGTTTCTAATCTCTGTTGGTTTTCAAGAGAGAGTAAAAGTAAACAATGATCAGTGCATAAACGCTTCTCATCTGCAACGTGATTGTTTAATGTAGTAGCTGTTTCTTTACGTGTATTTCTTAACGGGCGTTTTCTCTTGAGAATGAATGGAGATTAGTTTAGAGGATTTTGAAAAGTTTGATTTTTATCAAAAACGACGCATTTCATTAATAAAGCTTAACAACAGCTTGTTAACGTAAGTTATTTTCATGGAGTAACATATTTCTTTTAAAGAAGTGTTGTGTCTTTCCTTGACAAGAGAAACTACAAAGATTCGAGAATAAGTAGACGTTTCCAGTCACAACTAGAAGACATAAATACTCTGTCATCTTAGAGATATTAAAAATTGGAAAATCCACCAAAGTTCAATACTGTATAGTATTTATGACACGTGCGTTTTCGGATACACATTCATCAAAATGTTTGTTCTACAAGATTCTACACGCTTCGCAATGAAATGTTTTCTAAACACTCTGTATAGCACCGATGTTCATGCCATGTTTTAATTTAGTATCAGATGTAACCTATATATGACTTCATTTGTGGTGGTTTTCTGTAAGGGAGAGTGAGTGAGAGATCAAAACGAAAGTTTCTGAAAGTGATCCAAAATATATTGTGTGAGGCATCATTGCACTTTAGTTTTTCATGCTGAATCTAAAGCTTACATCAAATTCTACCCTTCTCATATATGGAGTATCGTGAAAATAAGTTCGAAAAGTCAACAATTAAAATTCACCCTTCACGTTGTATATATAATGGTGTATTCAAGTTTCATCTACAGTAATTAATTGGCGCCAAAACTCGAATTTATTTCGCCTAAACTGCGCCAAAGGAGCGTTGGAAATATTCATTCAAACACGTTTTTGGTCTAACGTGAGCAAACGCGGCACCCAACGCGCGGACAGCTTTCTCATGCCTAAATGTTGATTTAATATGTGACAAACACGTTCATAACCTCTGCTATCTCTCTCACTTTAATTCGGCGTCGTCTAGCACCATTTGGTGAACTTTGGCGATGTTTTCGTCGGTAGTTGCAGTTTTTGGACGTCCCGAACGTTCATCGTCTCCCAAGCTCTTACGGTCACGTTTAAATTCAGCAGCCCAAAATTTCACTGTGGTAAATGATGGTGCAGAGTCCCCATACACAGAATCCAACTCATCTTTTATTTGCGAAGGCGTATTGCCTTTCAAAAACAAATATTTAATGACAGCTCGATACTCGATTTTGTCCATTTCCACAAAAAAACTCACATCAACTCACTCAAACGACTGTTACATAAAAACTGCGCGTCCAAAATGGCTGAAACTTTGGTGAGTAACTGTCAACAGATGAACAACGAAATTCAGTAGCTTTTATTTACGAGTGCTGCCATCTTCACGTTGTGGTCGGAAACTTTTCAGACCACTCTCGTACAGATTTATTTCATAGACTTCTTGTAACCTCTGATCCATACATAACGACTTCGTGGAAAATGCCAATTTTGTAACGCAGTCAAATCTTTATTAATAATGGTAAATGAAAGTGACGCTTAGATATAAAATGTATATTTTATATTTTATTATAAAATATAAATAAAATATTTTTAAAAACCTAGAAAACGTTGTTGGACATATTTTTTAGCGAATCAGGTACAATTTAGACTTTTTGCCGCCTAGAGCACGCTCACAGACCACAGTGTGACCTGTCGACCCAAGTTTAAACTTATAAATAAATTACATCGTTTCATGTATTACTGGATACTTTGATGTCCGGTTATCATTAGAGTACTGTACTATTTTGAGTTTTTAAATGACAAAATCAAAGTTTTGCAATTTTCATTTGTTTTCTCATTATAAGCAAAAATCTGTACTTTTATCTTATCAATGGCGTTGTCATTTTTCTGCTGAAATGATGAAAACGTTTACCATCAATTCCTATAGAAAGTGATTATTTATCAAAATATTAATTCTTTCAAACACAAGTCCCACTTGGCTTTGCAACTATCAGAGACAGGATTTCTACTGCTATCAAGTTTTTATAAATCACCTGTCTTTGGGTGTTTGGGTGAAGTAGGAAGGAAGAAAAGCTCCATGCATTAGAAGGTCATTCATTGCTTTTTGACTCTTTTGCAATGAAGCAAATAACAATACATCATTTCCATCTAGAAATAAATACGTTCCTTCAGATTTGCAATAACAAAGAAATAATAATAATACAAATAATAGTCTTTATTATAGAATTCAGCTTATGGTTGTTTTTCTGAACACAGTTTTTGTCATTCTCGGATAGATCAACACTTTTAGTCAGGCCAAGAGCAAAATATTTAATTTCATTAGGTATGTGTTCGACATGATGGTATTACATTTCAATTTCAATTGTAGCCTATTTACATAAAAATCTTTGAAAAGGTAGGTAGTAATACTATAATGCGATAACAGCATTTAAGTTGATCTTTTAGTACTATAGTTCATTGGTTGTTTTGGCTTAGAATCAGGTTATGCGATAAATTAAATACTCAACCATTTTTAGAAGACGGATAAACACGTTGATCACTTGTTACTAAGGTTATTGCAGATTATTACATGAAGAAAGAGATACCAAGAAGCAAAGCAGAAGTACCTATCTAAGGTAATGTTAGCTTAATGTGAAAAAGCTCATAGATATGTAGGAAGAGAAAAGAGAAAATCTATCATTTCCTGAGATAAAAAGACTTAAATTATGTCACATGATATGAAGATCTACACTTGTAAAAACAAAAAGAATATTAACAGTAGATGAGGTGCGCTTAATTTAAGAGGAGAAGAAGGTCAATATTGACGAAATATGTTTATGAAGAGAACCAAAGTATGAAAGCAAAAGAAATTCAATGCCACTATGAGAAATAAGAAAGAAAAATAATGTAACATACATAATAATGCTCAGGGAAAGTACAAAAAGTGCAAAACAGAAGCTAACCATGCAAAATAAATATGCATAAGTGAAATAAACAAAAAAAAAACTTATGGGTAAAAAGCATTCATTGAACTCATACCAAATAATGTTTTTAATTTCAGTAATATAACAGTGCTTTACATTTAAAAATATCTACCTGTTGTAAAAGAAAAAACCAAATCGGCATCAACTTACCACAAAAGTAGGCCCATTTTCATCTACTGTCGTAGAAATATCAAAAAGTTGCGTAAAATCATAACCCATTCTTCTCAATTTAACCAATAATTCTTCAACGCTAAAAGTATCTTCGTTCCAACCTAATCCTTCTACAACTGGCCAACCACCTAGAAGCTTCAAGGCCCTTTTTATAGAACTATATCCGTATTTTTCTATTGCAGCTTCATCCATGCAAGCTCTAAATAATCTTTTCAATCCTTGAATAGGTTTTGGTTCTGAAATATCTACGGGTTTTATTAACATCATCGTTGTCTGATCGTCTAATTCCTTTTTCGTAATTTCCTCTAAGGACGCCGGTTTTGCTTCGTGCGTCTTTTTAAATATTCCACCGCAAGTGAATTTATAAAAATCTTCACATGGATCTACCGAGGGATCGATAAAACTTAAAATGTCCGATGACGCTTTACGGCATTCTGGTGTTGTACAAAAATCGGATGGCGAAACTAAATGTTTTATTTATTAGAAAAAATATTTTGTTTATTTAATCGTTAACAAACCTGATCTTAACAAAATCAGAATGAAACAAAAATTGATGTTCAGTTTAAACATGGTTAGGAAGCAAATATTTACACGTTACGTCTAATGACACTAGACGCGAACTATTGGGTTTAATAGAATTTCAAGCACGTTTAAAAAATTATTTATACGGGAATGAGTAACTATAACAAATTGAATAAGTGGAGTCAAGGCTGTAAAATGGCTTCATCCCACGTCACGATGGGAAAAGCGAAAAATAGCAAATTAGAAAATGTTTCAAAGTTATTCGAAAATCGCTTTCTAACTTTTGTAAAACTTTAGGGAATGAATATCAAATAAATGTATCAAAGGATTATTGCGTGAAATGTGAAATATAAAACGTATATTAAGGAAAACGACGAATTTAGTAATGCTATGAAAATCTTTAATAGCTAAGTGAGAAGGAGAGAGATAGCAGTCAGGGTTAAATTTAATAATGAACTCTCTGTAATTTCATTTAATTGTATTTGGATGCACTCTTTGTTACAAGACCCCCCCTGACTGGGTTTATTTAGAATTCTAGTAAATATAATAGAGCGTAGCGGGTGATGCGTTTACTAAACGATGACACGCGACATTATTTTGTTAGCAATCTCTTTGTATCCTTGTAATAACAAAAGCGGTTTCCCTGTAAGTTGCTCAGAACAACCGTGAATCATCTAGTGTGGGATGAATTTTATATACCAGGAAGTCAAAATTGCCTCTTGTACAATTTGCAGTAATTAGTGCGACAGAAAAATGGAAATAAAAGTTTCGATTATAATTCTTGTCTGTTGATAATGTTTTTTTAATATTTGGTTTTTATGGTTGTGGAAGATTTAATTCATTTATTTGGATTGAATTTCCATTTCCTGAATTTTATTCATTCAAATTAGTTTAAGTCCTTTTATAAATCATAAACAAAAATGTCTCTACATTTGTGTTGTCGTAGGTACCATTCACGTTTAAATTGATTTAAATATGCGTTCATTGAAATTGTAATTAGTTTCTGAGTTGACCATTTTGATAATAATCCATCGCAAACTGTAAAAATTGACGTGTGCACATACAGGGTATATCATGAACTACTGTACAAACTTCAGGAGGTGATTCCAAACAGATTTTAAGAAAGAACGTTTCTATTAACATCTGTCCAATTCCTCGTCATTTTCGAGATACAGAGTGTTAAAGTTCTTTAGAAAAATTGCTTTCTTTTTCAAAAATTTTTAATATGATAAAAGATACGATTTCCGAATAAAATTTGGCACAGTTCTACAATTTTTGATGCGCTTTGTAATGTTATCAAAATGTTGTTATGTTAGTTAAATCGGGTAAATATAGAAAGGCGGAAATGTCTACTCCCAACTTTTTTTGGAGTGCCACTTTTCAAATTTTAATTTGGCAGTTGCAAAGTTGGAACGTTGTGAAATTTTGATATTTCTAGCTGTTTTGAGATAAATCAGAGTTAAACATAAGACACCAAAATGTAATACCGTAAGAAATACCTTGGAATATTTGAAAGCGTGAAGGGTTCAATTAAAAGAAGAGTTAAAGCCTGCATTGTGACTCGCGGTAATCATTTTGCCCATTTCTTGTAATTAATTACTTTATTTCTGTAGTTTCAAGACATTCTCTAAAGAGAAATATTGGAAACAAAGCCATTTTCTAAGAGAACTGTATCTTGAAAACTGTGTGGAACTGAACAGATATTAATACAAACTTTTTGTCTTAAAATATGCTCAAGAATCACCTCCTGAAGTTTGCACAGTATACTACTATACAATGGGGTTGGAAAAGAGTCAGCAACATTCTGTTACCTGTTTATATTTTTTACTTACTCTTGAACTTGTATTCTACAATTGCAAAATGCTAGATTGGGTTGCTCGATCATGTGCTTCAACTGCCATGGAAAAGTTCAGCAGTTGGAGAATTAAATATTAACCAAATGCGACGATCTCATCAATGAATAAAAGTTAGTAGAATTCTTCCAGAGAGAAAACCACTAATGAAAAACGAACCAAGCTCTACCTCATGGGTGTTATCTTGTACTCTACAATTTTTGTCTAAATCAGTTTTTTTTTGTTAAACTAACCGGTTTTGAGATACTATTTGCTGTGAAAAACTGCGTTAGACTGATTTTTGATTGAGCACTTCAACCCATACTCAACTTCGAACATGGTTTGCCAAAGTTATATTTTAATATTTTTATTTCCATTCACTTGTTTAGTCCGAACAACGGTTTGGAAGGAAAACGAGAAAAAGTTTTCACTGGGGGTGATATTTTATTCACCTGTCAAATACGAATTTTTTGAATTGTTTGAACTGTAGCAATAAACTGTTGTTTATTTTATTTTGCATATATAGTTTTTGTGGCATCACTTCTGTTGTTTCGGTAAGATTTCCACTGCGCTTTACCAGTTTTTGTTTTGAGGTGTCCAAATTTAGTCTTCTCTAGTGTTATTCTCCTCATAGTTAGTAGTATGTGCTTTGTTAGTTTCTAGAGTTCTATCGATGTCCTTTTGTAGTTTTGCAGAACGATGTTCTTGTTGCAATTATAATTCTTCAAGCACTATCATCTGCATTTTCCTTAACACTATCTAATACGCGTTCTTCCAAGTCCAAAGTTCTTGCAGTTCGTGGTTTGCCGCGGTTTCGGACTACCGGTTTGAAAAATCCTGTTTCCCTTAACGTACTATGAAGTCTTTCGAATGTTTTCTCGGCTTGAGAAATGCTCTACGTAAAGTCTTCTCGTTTCATCCCCATTATAATGTGCCAAACCATATATAAAATGCATGTTGGGTATCTCTTTGAAAGAATAATCTACCATTTTTGTACAATTAATTAGAAAACAGTACTAATGATTTAAATGACTTAATCAAGTGTCAACTGAAAACCCATTAAAATATTCTATTTGGCAGTTTTCTTTTGTGTAACGATGTATTAGGGTCTTCTTTAATCAGTAACCAACAGTAATCACTCAACATGCTCGAATTCCATCTTCCCTGGTACCGGTTTTCCAACGTTGAAAGGTCTTGATGGAAACGCTCTCCCATGCTCATCACCTATAGCTCCTAATTTGTCTGGGAAAAAAAAACCAAATGTAAATGTAAATAATGCATCTTTAGCGACACATCACATCCCATTTTACGGTAAGCTGTCAACATTTCGTCGACGCGGTTTTTAAATTTTTCCTCTTTGTTATTGCCCAGAAAGCCCTTTACGACATATTTGAAACAATTCCACGCCACCTTTTTTTTTTCCTTGTAGAACCGTATCGACACCGCTGTCATTTATTAATTGCCGACTTTAGGGACTCACAAATATGCCCTTCTTTATCTTAGCCTCCATAGCGTCTATACCTTTTACAAAATTTCTTATCAGCTCTAACTTTATATGCAAAAGGGGCAAATAGATATTGTTTGTATCTACAAGGCTTTTATGTAAAATATTTTTTTCTCCCATAACTATCTGCCTACTTAGCCAACTTTTCACAATATAATGCTGCGATTTAGCACGACTATCCCACTCGCACAAAAAGCAACTGTATTTTGTGAGTTTCAGTTACATTACTAATAACAAAGTTATAACTTTCAAATCTCCACAGATTTTCCACTCGTATCGTTTATAGTCTATGCTAGTTAAAAGGCATTTCATAGTTTCTTAAGATTCCTTCAGGTGAACTGAATATGCAATGGGAACTGAAGGCAATGCATTGCCATTGCTTTCAAACTAAATTTAGATGCATCAATGAACAGTCGCGATTCTTCTGGTTTGTGTTTACGTCCAAGGGTTTCCATCGAACCGTCAACATCACTGCAGTCAGTAAGATTGTCATCCAGAGAAAACTTCTTTTCGCGGTTACGGAAATGACTAATTTTGGTACTGTGTTCCAATAAATTTTAACTTTTTAATCGGCAGCCAAGTAACCCAACTTTTCTTTTGCTTAAGTTCAAATCACGAACTAAATAGTTTAGTTGTGCCTGTGTGATCAAATGTGGCTCAGTGGGATCTGGAGGAATAAACTCAGGATCATTGCTAGAAACAATGCCGACATTTTCTTCAGCTGATTCTTCAATATTTCTGGTGGCACAGGAACTGGAAGATCAGTACAATGACTAACGGGTCTTATTGCCGATGTTAAATTAGGATACACAACAGATTTTTTATTTTTTGCAGAGAAGCCTGCTATCTTTGTTATGCAGAAGTAACAATCGGTTAAATGATTCTTTTGTTCCCTCCATATCACAGGTACTGCGAAGAGCATACATAGACGGGAACCTTTTGTTTCCCGTCGAAGGCGATTTGCACAAGAAACACAACAAATATGTGGTGCCCATTGCTTAGCTTGATCTCCAACTTGACATCCAAAGTACAGACGATAAGCTTTCCTTATTAGCGCAGTAAAACATCGTTTTTGGTGTTTAGCAGTAAACTTTCCACAAACGTAACAAAAACTGTTCGGATTAATGTTTCTATAGTTATCACTCAAAACACAAGAATTTGTCTTTGTTAAGCAGTGATAATGCAACTTTATAAAACTTCACTCGCTCCACAAAACAGTACTAACACGGAACAGGTTGATATACAAGTAATCTCACTTCTGGAGAGTTGAAATGATATTTACAAATATTTGTCAGAGTGACATACCTGTTGATGACATGTTAATAGCTTTCTACGATATGCAAAATGCAATTACCTCTTTCCAAAACTTCTTATTGCTAATACGTAATTACCTAATGTAATTATAACTACACTGGCCACTGGAACTTCAAATGCATGTATTTCAAAAACTACACGTGATAGAAAAGATCTGAAAGCAGATTTGAATTCAGAATGAAAAGTTACATAAGGATTACCTAGTTTTGTTTAAGAACCAAAAACTCTGTTAATCAGTGTAATCAGTCCACCAGTTTTGCTACATTCTGTATAGAAATTACCGATGTTCAGTAGACTTGTGGACAATCGGTATGTTATTTGTACATGTAAAAAGTGAACACCTGGTTTGTTTTTGATCTAATATTTTCGCAAACGTACGTGCAATGAAACCACCAAGAAAACTTATTAATATAAATGCTAATTGAAAAAGAATTCTTTCTTTCCTTTCCTTACAAAATAATAACGAAGTAAAGAATGTGTGCTAAGCTTAATTACATATATTACGTAGTATCAGAAAGGGCAGAGATGTATACAATTTCATTAAACATTCCTTTTCGTATACCAAAAATTCTTATTTTATTTAATCAACCCTCAGAAATGTATTTTTTCTTGTTCACGTTAATTGTTCTAAAACAGTACCACAATACCTACGTCTTAGAAGCAGAACAAGATTAATATAAGAATGTTTTAATTATAACATTCTTTTAATGCCTACATACAGAAGAAAATTTAAGAAAGAGATAAAATTATCCTAGTCAATTAAGAATTTAACGATTCGATTAGCAAATAGGGTGAAATAATGTCACATCTAAAGGTTAATCGTTAATGCGTCGGTCACCACATAATGTTATGATAAATGTCACAAAAAATGTCAACCTAAGTCTGTTAGGGTGAATTTGATAAGGTTTTATTAGTTTATAAGATGAATTCCTTTTGTATAAAAAAACAATTGATCAAAAAGCTTAATATTATTATAAAAATAGCCTTTGAATTAAAAATAGTTTTTATAAAATGGCTTAATATTGTGCAATCTACCTCAGAGATAACTGTAACGCAAATAAAATATAAGAGTATCAAGCCAAGATGCTAGAGATGATATATACAATGTAAGTGCCTAATAAAACTTACAAATCAATAGCCAATAAAATGTTACACTAGATATGAAAAATGTTTGTATTCTGATGGGGAAAGATATACAGGGATATTATATTTGACGCAGTACTTTAAACGCTAATAAAACGAAAAGGTTTGTTTGGACCAATTAATTTTAATGTTTATTACTTTCATAATAATGAAATAATGTATGATAGATGATTCTAAATGCTTCTTCGCCTTATTTAAATAAAATAAACATAAAATAATTAGAAAGCCGAGCATGCTTAATAATATTAATAATAAATCGATCATATTAATTCGAGATTAACATACTGACTGAGTGATTGTATTAAATTAAATAATGTTCTAAGTGCCGAAAGCTCGAAAAATAATGTATTACTGATAATACGTGTAATACAATATGCTCCCAGATGGACTGAACAAAAGAAAAGCATTTTTAAATTCAGTTTTATGTCCCGCAGTTCCGGTTAGATTAAGGTATCATGATATCTTCCAAGTGTTTAAATACCCCAAATTAATTGAAACTTAAAAAGCTATGTTAACTTTACAACATGAAGTTGACCCGATTCACTATTATGAAACTGGTGAAGTTATGGAACTTGGGAATCTTTGTATTTTTCTAATTTTCTTGGTTGTTATAAGGAATACATAAATTTTGTTTAAAATTTAGTGGTTTTGAAACAAGCAACTTTGGTTCTGTCCATCTTGGGACACAGTGTATAGTCACTGACAATAATGAGCTATCTTTATATTTTTCAATACTTAATATTTTATTTTCAATTTCTATTGTATCTGTATTTGTATTTTGTATAGCATTTTAGTTTCTGTCGTTTACAAGATTCTCTCGACATTATAGAACTAATCTTTTTGATATCAAAAAATTAATTATTGTGAAGTTAACAAACCTGCTATACAAGGTAATTCGAAGTTGTTTAATTTTTATTTGTTTTCGAGATACAGCGTGTTAAAGTCTTACTAAAAATAAATGTTTTTGTAGTATCTCAAAAACAAGAGTTAGATAAATATGAGTATATAATATGAGTTATTGAGCTGAGATTTCCTATTTAGTATTTACCATAGGAAATCTACTTTTCGGCAGATTTCGTAGTCGGTGTTGATACCTTACATGTTGCTGTAATGTATACCTTATCAGCAACGGAGAGCATGCGCGATTCAGCACCCTGTATCTTGAAGAGAAATGAAAATAAAAAACTTTTGGGATGTATAGTTACAGAATTAAGCTTAATACTTCATGGTCCTAAAGTTTGTACCTAACCCTGTATTCTACTTTTAGTTTTTGCTTTAACAGATTGCTTTGGAATAACTTTGTTTTACTGAAGACAAATTCTCGACATGTAATTGTTTCAAAATTAGGAACTTAGATAAATATATAATTCAACTTCTCAATTATCAAATTAATTTCAAGAAAACAAAATGACGTTAAAAGAAAAAATGTGTATGTGAACACTACCTGTCAGAAGCTGATTTAGGTTTGATTGCGCCCTAGGCTATTTTGATACAGCGCCTTTTTTGTTTTTTAAAGGTGTATACAGGATGTAAAGGAAATGGCAGAAATAAACTTCAGTACGTTATTCTACAGTAAAAATTAAACAGAAAACCTTTGTAACGGGCAGTGCTCAAAGGGATGCACAAGTCCCGTTCAGACCAATGGTAGATGTTAAATCCCGTAGCTCATGCCGCAGATGGGGTGGATTCTCAAATAAACTTGGTTAATCTCTCACAAAGAGAAGCTCACCGTTTTCCAAAACTCTTATTAAACTAATAGATGGCCGTAAAAGAGGGCGCCAGCAGTCGTAGATCGAAGGGTTCTGATGGTCGGTCACTCGACTACTCGTGAATCCGACACCCTGTATATAGGCCTCTTACGAAACCTCAC
>VTPC01001309.1:0-15037 GCA_011009095.1 Ignelater luminosus
TAACTTCTTTTACAACAAAATCTTTTTCGGCAGCTTTTGTACTGCATAATTAAAACTTAACGGGTTCGTTGTTAATATGAATTGGTTATGCGTACTTCAAATATTAAATGTGTTGATAGTGGTATTATTATTATCATTCATAGACGTATGTTATATTTTCCATTGTCAACCCTTACAAACTCTTTTGTTGATTATACGGTATGTTGAAGATAAACGAGACTGGATGCTTATCTTTCACTATGTCCAATATGGGTAAAATTTCGGTCATGAGTATGTTTTGATTTTGGATAGAATGGGTAATTCTAAGGTAGGTTTCAACAGATTCAGATGTAAAGAAGTTTAAATAATGCCTGTGGAACCGAAAAACCCGAATTCCGGTGTTTTCGGTTTTTCTCTAGTTATTTCAATAGTTTTATTATCTAAGCATTTATCTCAATACCTGATGAAGTTAAATACCGATTTTTATTGAATTTCACCGGATAATCTAAGAGAAAATGGAATTTCTGTTAATCAGAAGGGTCAAGTTTGGACTATCCTGGACACTTTGGGCAGGGGTTGGCGCAGAGTATTGTTCAACCAAAACAATCCTTATCTCTTGTAATGTCTTCTACTGCTACAACTGACTCGTTGCAGTAAGTCGGCTAGGAGATATACGACATCAAATATGCTCAGTTAGAACTTGCATCTTAATCCTTTGATGAAGTAGAACCAGCCACAAGGGAAGGAGTCCATCGTTGTGAAATAAACCCCTTGTGTAACTGCTTCCACGAAGAAGGCGACGGCGAGGCTCTATGCCAATAAAGACTCTATTTACTTTTAGATCGTTCCATGATAGTTCGCCTCAACAGAGTTCACCCGGTTCTGTTGGGGGCAATCCACCAGTGCCCCGACAGATGCAGGTTGTGCTAGGGAGCATAGGAGAGGCGAGTTCTCTATCTGGTTGAGGCGAAATCTCGTCACGTACAACAACCTCAGCTTTGGAAGATAGCGCCTTCGCCACTGCGTGTCACGCTCAGCATGCAGCGTACAAGAAAAGCTATGAGCATTCACCAAAAAAAAACCGTCAAAAGTACAAACGTAATTATCAGAAATGTGTGGATGTCTCGTTTTGTACAAGAAGCTGAGTCAATAATAACACGCAGAACTGAACATTTTCATCGTCACAAGCAGCAGCCCCGAGAAAGAGGTTAGAACATATTTATGACCAAATAAAAAGGAACTGGAAGCAGTCAGGGCGTAGCAGACAGAAAGTTCTAACTTTCGTCGCGGTGACAATTTGGAGCATATTTGATGTCGTGTATCTCCTAGCCGACTTGCTGCAACAAGTCAATTATAGCAGTAAGAGACACTACAAGGGACAAGGATTGTTTTAGTCGACAGTACTCCACGCCAACCCGCTCCCATGGTGTCCAGGCTAGTCCAAACTTAACCTTTCTGATTAACAAAAATTCCATTTTCTCTGAAATTATTCGGTGGAATTCAATGAAAATCGGTATTTAACTTTATCAGGTATTGAGATAAATGATACTTAGATAAATAAAACTGTTGAAATTGCCAGAGAAAAACCGAAAATACTGAAATTCGACTTTTTTTAGGTTTTTTGTTTCCACGGACATTATTTAAACTTGTTTACATCGAATCTGTTGAAACTTACCTTAGAATCACTCATTCTATCATCAAAGATCAAAAAATACCCATGAGCGAAATTTTGCTCATATTGGACATAGTGTCTTTACTGAAAAGTATTGAGTTTCTAATCTCAACGGTTTTCAAGATGTACTAATAAATAAAGTTAAATTAAAAAAACCAAACGATATCTTAATATTCGAAATTCATATAAAAGAACTCACTACAAACATGTTTTGGACATACTGAACTACAGTGTCCATCCTCAGTCATACTAAAAATTCTGTCATTAAATTTATATCAAACATGTGCTTGTTATAAATAAAAACCAGATTCCGTAATTCGAGTGATTGGTTCAACGGCAGTGTATAGTTTGTTACGGTAAAATTGAGATTTTGTGACCTGAGCTAAATGAGATCTATTAACAAATATTAAAATGCTACCAGGCTTGCTCAATCTAGTAATGCCATTAGGTCCAAGTCAGGCGGGTACTAAACGTTTAAGAATAAACCAGTTTGTGCCATAACGGTACGCTGAAGAGCTCTCAACAAATAAGGAAGGCAATATTTCAAAAATATTCTTAGGAGGTTTATTGACCACGCAAGCTTGGTTCTCGATTGCCTCACAAACGTGATAATGACAAACCCGTGAGAGTTTACTGCAAATCCAAGTGGAACGACTCGAACCTACTTATGCTGTCCCTGCTCTTTTAAAACCTGTAACGAACATGGTTGTTCGTACACAATAAGACGCATGAGTAAGCAAGAAATGAGACACTAGTTTTCCACAAAGTAAAGGTGAGGCAGGGACTTCAGTCGACAAGGTAAGAAAACGTGTCATAATAGAACTTCACAAACCTTGAAACTTTGAGATTCAGAAATACAATAGTAATTTTTTGCTCACAGGGCAAACATATCTCCAAGAACGATAATAAATGACAATACCTTCATCTACTATACCTATTAAAGTGGGGTAGGCTAAATATAGTTAATTATAGAACAGCGTCAATCTTGCAATCTATTTTAAAAGTTTTTGAAACTACCTTGTACAGAAATATCATGTCAAGCTTCTATTAATACTTTTCAACATCCCTTCATACGAAATAAATCAGCTGACTACAAGGACTTACAAGTTATGCTACGGAGAAAACGAGATTTTGTGACCCGAATACAATAACAATCTTACCGTTAACAAATGTATAACTACTGGGACACTTTGGATAGTTTGGCGAAGTGGCTAGGTCAATTTAATTGGCGTCAATGACGGTAATGTCAGTCCAAACAGTGAAAACTCTGTCACAAGAAATCTAGTAAGGCCTCAGAAAGCTTGTAATATCGATAATAATTGCCTTTGATTTTCAAACACATATTCTCGAGCAAACCAACGGTATATTAAAGCTTTATTTTTAATACTAATTACTCTATAGAATTTAAAAATTGTAAACAGTGTAGGCTAGGTTACTGTTCCTCGAAACGTTTGTTCACATTAGTTTACAAACAACACGTGAACCTGTAGCTGAATCAAGTAAATAACAACCAAACACGAAATATTGAGTAATTGATATGTGGATGGACATATTTATCAGTAACAAAACAAAAGGCTATTACTAGAAATAAACAATAAAATGAAATTAAGAAGATAAACTTTGTATTATTATTCCAGGCTTTTTACGCGCAGATCGCTCTTGGTACGTGACTGTTAAAAAACAAAAAAAATATTTCAACTCAATTTATTCAATATAAATGATAAAAAGAAAGAATTTATCCAGTGTCGAGACGGCCTTAATATGTATTCTATTGACTCAAATTAGCTGGTTACATCCACTATGTTATCAAATGATAGCAAAGTTAGAATTTCCTTTACCTAAGCATTCACCGTGCAAATTTAAATTTGTTCTTACAACAAATAATCCTCCCTATTAATTTAATTACGAAACAGACGTAAATAACTAAGACTAATTTAAGCTATTATAGCAAGGTTTCGTTTCCGATAGGAAATCGAACAGAAATATATATACAGAATTCAAAACTTACGTAACTAACTATGTTGAGTAATCCATTTATCTGATGGGAGGCACTTATTAAAACCCAATCGCACTACAAAATTAGTTAGGAACATGCACATATATTTTAATTACTTAAAGCCACTACGGTTGGTTCAGTTTTTGATCACCCTCTAGAGACTCGTTCTATAAACGAGGACAGTCCAGCATCAGATTCGCGAGGCTACTTCTGGTGCAAGAATTAATAAAATGAATAGAATACCAGTGAACTCCGTCCAGTTTTTCTTTTGAGACTTTATCCGTATCACAACAAATGACTTCACGATAGGTTCACAGTTAGAATTCTTAATATTTATATAGTAGTCATTTTAAAAATTCTAAAATCTCTTTTAAAGACAACAGGGTTGAAGGTTTTAAAGTACTACTCTTAAGCAAATAAAGTGGGAAAAAATATTATTCAGGTTCAAGACAGTTACATATTCTCACCCTACTATCTCTAATAAATTGTCTGTATCTGACACCTTATAAAAAATTCAATGGAAAAGTAGAGCTGCAGAATTTTTATATACAATAAAATACTTAATTTATCAAACTGGCAGCTCTGAAATCGAAACATTTTTATCTTCCAGATTCGAGTTCTGTATTGAATACGGGGTAAAATTATATTATTTATTACGATAAATGCAACGGGACGAAATTAACTAACGCAATGAGGGTTAGGACTAGAGAATTAATTAGAGACAAAAGAAGAGTTGACTTATCCTCATACAGAGTTATTGTATGATGAATTGATAGCAACCGGTTTCGTTAAATCTTTTTCTGTTCATTTTTAGGTCCCTATAAAATATTATGAAGTTATAAACTTATTTAAGTTATGCAGTAAATTTTTTACTAACTTACTTAAGTTCTAAGAATAAGACTTTACGTTTTGTTGGCAGAACATTATCTGATTTTTAATTATTTAAAATAAAATTCCTATAAAGAATCTATTAAGCTTTTTCAATAACTGTAAAATAACAAAGCTTTACGATGTGTGTGGGTCACTTACAACTTATTCTAATTGCTTTGAGGTATTTTTTAACATTAATTTTACCAAAGCAAATTAATGTGTAAAACAGAAACAAACATGTAAAAGTGTTTTAATACTGGAAAAAATGTAACCACACTGATTGCTATCTCATTATGTAATAAAGTTTTGTGGGGAAAAGTCAATCTCTCGTCTCTAATTGATTAGAAATGAACCCATAAAAGATATATACTCGTACATCTTAAGACTATAGAATGTTAGCCTGTCACCACTACTACTATAATTTGCCAAATTCTATCTAATATAACAACAAGTTGTTTACAACGGTAGTATCTCTATAAAGTAACCGGCACTTTGGGTGTATCTCAAGGCTCTAACTTAGCACTGCTGTTGTTTTTAATTTTTATGAATGATCTGCCATAAATTGTGGTTCACTTAAAGTGATGTTGGAGTCAACCTAATCAGTTACATCTTAACTTTACCGAATGTTCAGTGCGACATATTCAAGAAAGTTCACTTTGCAGCTTTATGGATATACATGGTTATTGACCTTGGATTTATATTTCACAGCAGAAATCGACGTTTCATAGTCATACTGAGGATGTTTCTAATAATACTAATAATACTCTAGGTGCGCTAGGGTTCAGAATTCGTAACTCACATGACTTTCTCAGTTAAGGCTGGTGTTTAGGAGACAGAAAATTACATGCCTTATATTCATCTCTTTCTACGTATTTACTAGTTAATTGACGTTTAGGAACTGGCGTCATCTATTAATGGCAGTATAAAGTTGGAATTATAAAAAGTAGATTACTTTCACAGACGTGAATAAAGAGGCTACCACAAAGCAGCGAGGGCCTAGAGGTGAAACGGCGGACTTCCGCGACTAATAATAAATTAATCTTGCTAGAAGAAACTCGGGTTTATTTATATATTCACAATCAAATGTCCAGCGAAAAATTAAAAACACATTGATTTTTCATTATTTTTAAAATTATGATTACTGGGTACTGACTAAACATTTTTACATTTATTATCAAAACGAAAAACGCTTTTGTTGATTTAAATATTCAAGTAGCAGTCATTTAGAATATCTCTTGTGCCTGCTTGCGAAAATAGCCTAAATTATTTAATTATTGAAAATAAAGTTACCCGAATTTTATCAAATATATTTTGAAGTACTAATTGTACGAAAAGAATTAATGATGAAGTACAACTTAATAAAAGAAAAACAAAACGGAAGAAATTAAAATCAAACAAAACAAATAAAATAACAAACAAAACAAAGAAGAAATATACAAAAGAAGCAAAAACTAATGAAAATACTTTTAACATGATAAGTGCTTAAAAGTTTAATCCAGCAGTAAAGTACATTTTATGAAAATATAACTGCGATTCAGATTGTCTTCCCTGATGCTGAATGTTGTGTACAGAGTTTTTGATATTTTGACAAACGCAGACGAAAGTTAATCTGTCTGCATGGATTTTTGAGAACCAATAATTCCGTAACTGTAAGACAAATTCATCGTAGTTACCCTTTGTAAAATGGTTTGTCACTTGGATTGGCTCTGATGTCGATTTTTTAGTTTCGCACGCTTTGCCATAACAAACTGTACGGGGAAACCTCGCACGGTTCACGATGGCAGCGAATAAACGGTAGGTAATGACCTGCATTCAATGTTAGTACTTCTATAACACCTTCTCTTAGAAAAATGTTATTTAACTAACGCAGTAAAATAATCAAAAGTTTAAAGTTCGACTCCCCCCCCAAACATAAATTTCTGGTCACGCTGCTGATTATTACAACAACCTTTAAAATAAAAATGTGCTTTTAGTTAGGTGTATGTACATGATTGTTTCAATGATTATTGTTGTTTTTATCACAGGTTTTTGAATCTTCTAGGTTTGAAATACTAAAAGCTAGTTTTTTAAATTTTATGCATTGTGCTTTATTTTAGTTGAACAATAATCATTAATAAATGTATTTTGCTAGATATTTTTTTAGCGAGGAGAATATTAGCTTGTTGTTTTGAAATTTCCACACCCTGCATTTTTATAAATAACTCATGTAGCATTGATTTTAATAAAATAAAAGCATTTTCTCTTTTTTTTCTCCAGGACCTCTAAACTTCTTTAAAAACAACATCGATTACTTAATCGATTGTATTATCTACTACTACTTGTACTACTACTTAATATGAATAAAACAATAATATAAATTTTTTTTATTTGATTTGATTGGCTTTAAAATCCATACAGTCAGTAACAAAATTTAAACCAACCTAAAAATAAACTCCAATTTTTATTGTAACCCACAATTTAAAATCGAAAACTTCTAAAAAAATTTAACACGAGCTTTAAAGGGTCGATGACCTCTCGCTTCCTTTTCGTAAACGCACACATAAAATTTGTATGCACCTCTAAAATAAAGGTTGCACGCAACTTTGAAGACAGATAACTGGCAACACCGCAAAAATAAACATATAGATACTGCGTCCTCTGTTAGAGAATTGCCACACTTTGAACTTGCAGGTTCACGACTATACTAACGTTATGTTCTGCACTTTGCTAATTTGTAGGAGTGAAATTCATTTCTAAACTTGCGTTGCCATTTTCTCACAAACCATGTCGAATTTTAAAATAGATCTTGGATCATATTACGTAAAATATTCTCCTCTTTGGAATGAGGTATTATAGTGTACATTTGTTAATAAATAAAATCAGTAGACAACAAAAAATGGTGTTAAAATTTTATGCAAAATTTCAGTGAAATTTACATCATCATATTTACTTTGATATTGCATCAATCATGTTCCAGATATTTCATCCCGAAGGGGTAAGCTTGTAGATTACGACAAAGCAAGAATTTTTAAAATCGCTTAATCCGTTATTGAGAAAATCGCAACGCAATGGTGACATGTTTTCCCTATTCTAAGCCATGTAATGCTATAGCAGGAAATTTCACTAAGTCGCTTCGGGATCCCACCCTTAAGAACGTAAGATACAAACTTGAATATACGCCTATGATACGACAGTCCTTCTATTGCAAAAGTCTTATAAATCAGCTAATAGAAAATTACAAATTAGCTATGCTATTTTGGGTTGCTATAAAAATAAAAATATTGAAACGCCTGAAGAAAAACGATAAATAATTAAAAATATTGCTTTGGACTTTTATTATAATTACCTGAAACAAACTAATAGTGTTCCCAAGAATAATAACAAGAAGTTACAAACACTAAAATTCGTTTGTTTAAAATAAAGTCATCAACCAAAACGTGCTCGATTTTGTAACGTTGAATCTTCTAGCGGGAAATAGATACTTTATTTGAAAGTCATTCATGCTTGGATTTATTATGCTAGACCAACAACCCTTTTACAATGTGGAATACTAAAATGGACTATTGATCTTGAAATATGAATGGGCCTTGTTTTCTTATCTATATTAGTGCTAATACAACTCACACTACAAGATATAGTATAGTTTAAAACTAATTAGATTTCAAAATATATTTTCTAGTGCAACTTGTATTAGCACTAATACAGGATAAGAGAACAAAGACCAATGTTTGTTACTATTGATTACCATGGATGTTTATGTTTAATTTCTGTAACGAGAGCGGATTATTTGTATTGGGCCCCAACATGGATGATTAGCCTTAGCTAACATAAAGTTCCTTGAGTCTCAGATTTCTCTATTTTTCTTTTATGTTTATCACTCTTTGTCACTCCATCAATCTTTAAAGGAGTTTGACCTTCAAATCTTATTTCTGTGTCTATCTTAACATAGCAATCGTAAATTGCTTTGTCCAAGACAGTACTGGTGCTTGCCTCTGATATTATTTCTAATAAAGCAGTTACTTACACCTGTGTGTTAGTTATATTGTGTTTGGTAATATTAAGATTTATAGTGCATTCTAATTTAGTTTTTTTAACACACCAATTTTGTTAACTGATTTTCTTAGTTTTCCTAAATGGGTTCCCAATTGTATTTCAGTATTTCCTTTTTATACATGTTGGCATAAGTTAAACAAAATCACAAGCAATATGAAGTATTGGAATATCAACACAAACGTGAACAACACCTCTTGTAACTCCAATAATAGTGAACGGTGAACATATCATCTGTTCAACTGCATAGAATTCCGTGGTCCCCCAACACCAGGAGATTAACTATTAGGTAGTCTCATTCAAACAGGACCACACATTTATTTAAATATTTTAAAAACTACAAATGATAAACTCATGATATTTTAGATTTATGTACTATATTGTCCACCATTATCGATCACTTTTTGCCATTTCTCAGGCATCATGGAAACACCTTGATATAGGCCACGCCCCAAACCATCTTGCATAACCTCATCAATCCTATTTTTGAGGACATCAAAGTTGGCATATCGAGTACCACTTAGACCAATCTTCAGATTGCCAAAACAGTTGAAATCACATGGCTGTAAGTCTGGCGAGTATGGTGGCTGGATCCATGTTTCGATTTGTTTTTGATCAAGCCACTCACGCACCACATTGGCGATGTGTGGACGCGCATTGTCATGTGCGAGAATGGGCTTTTTGACGTTGCGTGCCGCCATCCAATTTGGAATATTGCAAGCCAGAAAGTCTCGGTACACCTCGCCGGTCACAGTCTGTCCTTGCTGTAGCAGCTCCCAAAAATCAATGCCGGTAATGTCCATGGCCATCATGATCATTTGTTTAACAGGATGCAAGTTGCCAGTGGCTCTCCCGGATAGGCCCAAGTTCGCTTCTTGGCTGATTTGGGTGCCGTGTACAATCCTATCCATGACTCATTAATGGCAAGAGTTCTGTTTAGCAGTCTTGAGTGGCGTCGATGACGGAGTAGATTATGAAAACACGCATCAATTCTTGCTTGAAGCTGTTCTTCGTTCAGTTCGTGAGGCACCCATTGACACCAGTTTTTTCATTTTCAAATCAATTGCCAAAATACGATGTACAGTTGATTGCCCAACTTTACATTCGCGGGCAAGTTCGCGCACAGACCAGCCCCCGTTTTGATGCAAACGATCTTGAATTATCGCCATCACGTCGTCTCGATTATCAAGTGAATGATGGGCACCACCACGGACTTTCGACATGTCAATTCTACCTTGCTTGATTTTTGTTACCCAATATTTCACCGTGCTGAGCGGCATTGCCATCTTGTCTAACAATGCCTTTAATTCAGATTGAATTTCGGCTGACCCTTTTCCTTGCAAAACCGCAAACTTTATGTAATTACGTTGATCATAATCATTAACTGAATCAATTAACTTTAGTCGGTCCATTTTAAAGTTGAAATGCAAATTTTTCGTAAACACACTGAATGATGACAGATTCAAAACATAAACAAATTGAGCTATAGCGCCCTCTACTGTCTTTGTAATATGCGAGCGAACGCGGTCCTGTTTGAATGGGACTACCTATTACTTACAAGTGTTAAAAAGATAAACTAAATCTCTTGTGATTATCAATATTGTTCGTGTGATGGCGAATGCACTAACCAATAAAATAATTTCAAGGAATTCATTCTTAATTGTTTTTAATTATTGATTTAATCTAGGTTCGTTTCCACATTGTTAGTATGCGAAATTGACACATATAAACATATACAGCTACAGAAGTTTTTTTTTACTATTCTAAACTAGTGATGATTATTCTGATATAACTAAACAGATTTGCGCTATTACATTAAAATATGAAATTATGATGCTATAAATTAACTAGCTATTTATGTAGTTTGGTTATTTGCAGTGCAACAAACTGCTATTTAATCAAGCATAATTCCATCTCATTTCAACCTAATCGATTTGCTAAATGACAGTTGTGTGTATTCAGATTATTTATTTTTTTCATTGTTACTTTGTGGAACTCCATGTGAACAAATTATAAAAATAAAAACACCATTCCACTTATAACATCAAAATTTAATCGCCTGACGCCTTTTAATATTATTGTAATATCGAAACGCGCCAGGCGAATAAATTTTGAGGTTATAGGTGGAATAGTAATTTTATTTTTGTAATTCATTTATTCAGATCATTTAACCAAAACGAAGTAGAAATAAATGACTTACAAAGTTTTATATAAGTTTTAATACAATGTCTTCTTTTTCAGGACACTAAATTACAACGAGATTACGGTCGTGGAAAATCTCGCTTTCAACGGATCTCAAATAGCTACGCTGTAAGTATTCTGTCGATCAGGAGAAGTATTTATTTAGGTCTAGTTTTTTATGTGATACAAAGACAAATAATTCTTGAAAACTTTTATTTCTTAAAGTAACATTCATTTGAATTGCTTTAACCAAAAATTACCTTACCAACTTCTTAATTTGGTTTAAAAATAATAAACACAAGGCAACGGTTTTTCTCGAAGTCTGATGATGTTTCAGCTCCTACACCAAACAATAATAATAATCAAACATTCAAAGAGTAACTTTCTCACAACATATCTATCTGAAAGAAGAAGACTTTCAAAATCATTCGTGCAGAATAGATATTCATTGGTTTTGCTCAAAATTTTATAATCACCAGAGAACGTTCAGTAAGCATTTCCCATTCATTATGCAATATTAGACACAAATTGCGAAAGTTTCTAATCTTCGACGTGATACATATCCCCCTCTATTACAGAATTTATTTCGCCGCTTCCTTGCAGTTTAAATGTTTACCCTTCACCACTTTGACTCTATTAACGAGGTTTATGATCGATTTATAATGACGTTAGCTGCCGCCCATATCATGTAACGAGAAATTAAGAGAGTATAAAGAGCTATATCGTTTTTGCCAATTTAATTAATTTTAACATAATAAAGTTTTAGATTTTCCTTATACATTCTCAACTTCATAATTTAAACGTTTGCTGTTTTAGTTGATGTTACTGATGAATGTATGGTTTTTGTGCCTAGTTTTTGTTCAAGAAAGAAATTTGAATAATACCATTTAGTATATTCTAGGTCAGTCATTTTTTAGCTGTACTCGCGTAGAGTACCAGACAGCTGTTCTTGTTTTGGCGGGTGGGAGATAAAAGAACGTTGGAAAGTGGAAACGGGTGAATAGTATGAGGAAAATACGTTTGCGTAAAAGAAATATTTATGCATACTCTTATTATCTTTTGAATTGAAAGTTAGGAATTTCGACAAATGCCATATTGGCATCTCTTACATATTAAAGAACGTTAACGTTCTAAATGCACACTTTACTTTTGTGAGGAGGGTTTTTGTGAGATATAGAAAAATAAGGAAAAAAAATATAGCAAATACAAAAGAAAAAAAAATAACTGAATAAATACAAAACTGGAAGAAATAGAAACCATAACCTAAACCATAACACAAAAGAATTCTACAAAAAAAATAAAAGTGCTGAAGAATAAAAGAGCAAAAACAAGAAGAATCAAAGATAGAAACGGTAAAACAAAAGGCAATCCGAAAAAATAGAAAACATATGGAAAGAACCCTACAATAATATGCTGTACGCAGAAATAAAGAAGGAAACAAAACGAGCAACCAACCCAAGGAAAAAGAATGAAGCAAAAACCCAAAAGAAGAAGAAATACTGAAAGAAGTCAACAAACTCAAAAATGGTAGAGTTCCAGGAGAAGACGAGATAAAAGCAGATTTGATAAAGTATGGAGGGCAGAAACTACAAACACAAATAAGTAATCTGATCAAACAATTCTGGAAACAAAATAAAATACCCGAAGACTTGTACACCGGTATAATTGTACCTATATATAGAAAAGGAGATAGAGAGAACAGCAAGAACTATATACCAGTAACCCTACTAAATATCACATTCAAGGTCCTAACAAATCTGATGAATGGAAGATTGAAAGAGCAAGCAGGGAGAATACTGGGAGACTACCAAAATGGCTTCAGACCCAACAGATCCACCATAAATACAATACACACCTTAGAACAAATAATGGAAAATACATTCGTACATACACAGTCAACAAAAAAGAAATGCTGAAAGCAATGAAAACGCTAGGAATACCAAAAAAGCCGAGACCACTAGTACAAATGAGCCTGAAAAATACAAAAGCTGAGATGAGATTCCAGGGAACAACAACAGAATCGTTTGAAGTAAATAAAGCAGTAAAACTAGAAGACTCCATATCCCCAACATTATTTAATCTGGTAGTAGAAAGTGCCCAAAGAAGAGTAAAGCTAGACAAAAAAAATATTATGACCGATAAACTACAAATAATAGCTTACGCAGATGGTATAACCATAATCAGTAGAACAAAGTAAGATCTAATACGAACTCTAGAACGTCTAGAGAAGGAGACATGAAAATTAGGTTTGGAAATAAACGAAGATAAAACAAAATAGATTAAGATAGGAGAAGAAGAAACAAATACACGTAGTTACTTCATTCAACTATCTGAGAATAACAGAAAAAACGAAGAAAGACAAAGTGAGAAGAAGAATTGTAAAAAGAACTCAATCACTCGGAAGAAACAGACCACTACTAAAAAGCAAAATATTAAGTAAACAGACCAAAATAAAAATATATAAAACACTAATAAGACCTGTTATTACGTATGCGATGAAGTCCTGAAGATAATAGAAAGGAAAATAATGAGAACAATACTAGGACCAAATGTAACAAGCCAAGGAGAAGTAAAATTGAAAACAAATAAAGAGATAGAGAACCAACTCGAAGGGGGAAATATTATAAAAAATATAAAAGTACAACGGCTACAATGGGCAGGCCACATCATGAGAAGGAAACCGACAGAAATGATAAAAAAATAACTTAGTAGACCCCACTATGACCCTGGAATAGGGGAAGACCCAGAAAAAGATGGAAGGACGCGGCGAAAGAAGAAGTAAAGCAATGGGAATAAATGACTGGAAATTGAAAAGCAAAGACAAGAAAGAATGAAGTAAAATAGCACAGGCAGCCAAGACTCACAGCAAATTGTAAAAAAAAGGGAACAAGAAATGGATTCCAAAACGCCATCGGCCATCCTAAGGCCTGATGATGATTATCGATTTCAAAAGTACGTGTATGAAGTTTCTTCTTTATGGTCCAATTATATAAAAACCGTTTGTAATAATGATAAAATCAGCATAAAATAGGACTATCTAAAGATGATAAAGAAAGAATATTTGTCATCTGAACTTTCGGCAAACATAATATTAGATCTCAAGTGAATAGTATAACCTGAATATCGAGTTCGAAATGCACTGCTGGTCTGAGAATTACTAAATGTGTTTCGCATTTTATTTTGTTTCTCATTTGTTGACAGTATGGAAGAAAATTCTAGTTTGTCCATGAAAACTATTATGCTGTTATACAAAATACTTATTGTCGCTTACCGATTATAGTGCTATAGTGTAAAATACACTAAATATGTGCAGTACTGCTTTCACGATGCGATGTCGTCGAAAGTTCATTCGCCAGAAACTAAAGAGCTTTATTTATTTCAAGGCGCATCCATGCTCGAGCAATGTTTTACCTAATTCCTGACTAATTAGGTAAATGGAAACCGAATCGAGTAGTAGTACAAACATATTGAAACAACGCCTGCAAACTAGTTCCTTGTTTTCAGCTTGTTTTGAATTTAATCGCTGTATCATCATTTGTCTTTACGACGAGTTGCTAGCATTATTATGCATGAAATACAGATGCATTAACAGGGTATGGATTGCGGTGGAATATTTGTTAATTATGCTACAATTAACAGCATGCTTGAAATATTTTGGTTTCTACAAGATTTTCCTTTTTACTCGATTCCTAACCATTGAAACCACTAAAGTAAAGTAATAATTTACAAAGTACGTAAATTAATTACCCAAAAGCCCATAAATTTCTCGCAGAATTTAGACATTTAAGCATTTGCGGTTATTGGTAGAATGAAAACTAAAAGGCTGGTGGTTTACGAAATATAAAATCAACAAAATTAATTCAACAAAAACGTAATGGTTATGAGTTCTTAGGTATGATAAACCATAGACTATACACTGCAACAAAGTTTTTCGCCGTATCTCATTTTAAATGTACTACAAGAATTTAATAACGAAGTTGTTTAGCTTTATACAGGGATTATCATTCACTTCTAAATGTAAATTCTTGGAGCGTTTTATTTTGCTACTCTTTCACAAGTAAATTAAAAGTTTTAAACAAAAGTGAAGAGAGTGACAACGTACAAAATAAACCTTTTATGACTTTTAGTTGTGTTTACTTCTTTTTTTAATAAAATCTAATTTTTCCTTCAATTACACGTAAATGCATTTTTTAGGTCAATTCATGAAAACCATAACAAGAACAGTAAAAGTAAAAGGGTAGTAAATAATTTATGATAACATATTTTTTTATATCGTTCGCACTTTCTGAAATTGGTCGTTTGAAGTTTTA
>VTPC01001309.1:15437-27485 GCA_011009095.1 Ignelater luminosus
ACATACATAAACACAATTACAACTACCTACCACCAAAGTGAATCAAATACTACCTAAAAAGAATATTTGAAGTTTGCAATTTCTTTTCAATTTGTTAAAGCTCTAATACCCTGAATATGGTAGAAATTATATCATACGAATTTTGAAACATATGTATGAGATTTTCCACATACGCCAAATTAATTCATTTATAACTTCCTTTTCTAAATTGTAATTTTTTTTGTTTCTGGCGGATGACCACAATTAATTTTACAGTTACAAGTCTTTGAGTTTTGTTAAAATACTCTTCCCAATGGGAGGTTTTTTATGATTATTCAATTGGCGAATAAAATGATTTGAATCAAAAGAAATTTTAATTTTCTAAAATTACAATACATCTAGAATAACACAGAAATAGCTTAAAAGCAGATAATTAATAATTGAGCTTACTATCCTTAATTTAATTTCGATTGTGTCCTTTTGAGAGTATAAATATCGATAAAAAATTATTTTGTATCAACGAATTTGAGTTTTTGGTAAAATATGATTTCTTCAAAGTTACTTAGCCTGTAAAATCTACTTTATGGAGAATAGGTTTTAAGCAGAAGTTAATAGAAGGTAAGCTAAAATGTAAATATTTAAATTTTAAAAGTGAAATTAGACGTAGACGTAGATGTAAGGATACATTTTGATCTTTACGTCGATACCAAGCAATTAAATTCAGAGTGGAAAGTCATTTACAAATCCTGACGTGAATTAGTCACGTTGCTATTAATGCCTCAAACTCCATAAGTAATTTTGTAATTTACTCTTGTTCTTAATCCTTTGATTACGCAAATATTTAAAATGGTCAAATAGTCAGGAAATCTAAAATAAAGGAACGGCTTTAAGACTTGCTGCAAAATCTAGATGTTTTAGATTTTTTTATCTACACTGCAAAAACTTTATACTTCCAAGGCGTTTCTAAAATTAAATTGTCAAGCAATACCTCAAGTTACAAAGTCAAGACTGCAGCAATGACATCTTGAACAGTTAGGGAGATCGGGGAAAAACGATGTAACTAAACTTTAAACACAATAATGGGGTGGAAATGATAAAAAATTCTCTAGTGGCAATATACACTTTGATGAGATATTTATAATTAAAAATCTTGAACCTAAATAATTAGATTATAATTAGGAAATAAAGAAGAAAAGAATTAAACAGAACATGTCAATATGAACATTAGGGTGGGCCGAAAAAACAAAAATTTCAATTTTTTCAAGTCGTAATTATTATTGTATTAGAACCACAGAAAATAATGTTTAAGTATTATTTAAATCTGTCAACATTTTCCGGTTGCGCATTGCCTTCAAGGTTAATGAAATTTTGAAATAAAATTACAAATAAAGGTAGATTATAGTTCAAGGAAAAAATTTCCACTACAAGGTCTCTGTTTGAATAGGAGAAAGGACGACACGTTAGTAGTAGATCAAGCTCATTTGAAAAGGCTCTGTAGAGTAAAAAAGGAAGAGCATTACTCGCTAATTTAAGAACCTGGTTCAGTCTACATCGACCATGTTACTCCAACTTCTGGAAGTTCAGAATATATTGTTACTTCTATTATTTCTTGTCTGCCTGGTCGGGGTATTTCTCTTAAAAAATTAATTGTCATAGGATGCGGTCGCACTGAGTTAATGCAGGTTGGAAAAACGGTCTGATTCGCCGAATCGAAATACATTTGGGGAAACCTTCATAATGGGCAGTATGCTTCTCCATTTTAATGAACCGCTATTCCGGCATCTGTTTTAATACCTAGACGGTAAATCAACGGGTCCGAAATCTTTGAGAGAGCCAATCGGTGAAAAGCTAAATGACTGCGAAAAACGTCCAGTGATTCGCTGAAGAGTATTGGCTGTCAGATCCCCACAATAGACAGCAGTAGACTAAGTAAGGATCAGCAATATCTACTCGATATTGGCGTAGCAACAAAGTCAGGAAACTGTAAAGAGGATTTGGTTATACGAGATCCTGGTCCCTTGTCACACTCGAGGTAGTTGACAACAGCAAACTGAACGCTCAGATTGTACTTAAGTGAAGAAAGTCTCACGCCTGAACTTCAAGAAATAGTTATATTTACTCTGAGATCATACATGTCAATGTGGTTTAGTTTTAAAACAAATAAATACTTTACAGACGGACCAGAACTTGTGTACAAATCAATACAATCTTCAAGGTACCTACCTGTAGATACGTAATATTGTCGACCCTGTGATAGAACGGAATAGCTTTTTTCGTTCATCCAGAACATTTAATGTTAGCCATGACACAAGATAATACAAAACACATAAGAGAGCTCGGACTTCGACGAATTCTAAAGGCGAGACAGTTAGATCAAAAGAGAACAACTATCAGAACATTCATGCCGCCAAAACTCAATTTCAATGCTCAACACTACTCGGAAATAATTAACTGAATGGACTGTGATTTACCTTCTCTTCCATAATTAAAAGATATCAGGGACGATGAATTTAAATTACATATTCAAAGTGACTCAGTCCCTAATTGGGATATAACATTCAAGACATTCCCAGTTCACACACAGTCAGTTGAACGATCTCTGAAACTCGTGATAGAAGCCTCAGGAAAAGCGAAGCTGAGTCTAGGAATGGTTTTATCAGAACGACTCTGCTGTCAAGGTCAACCATGCTTAACTTTGCCCATAAATCAGATTTCAAAGTACTTTCAGTTAAGAATGAGTAAAAACGGAGATGCGCAATTGTTCAACATGAGTTTCTTCGACTTACGACTCTTCATACAAAAACCTAGTGTTTTCAATAAAAAAATCTGTTTATAAATATTACTAATGGTCTAAAATAATTTGTTTTTAAACATTTAACCTTGTATTCAATAAAGAAAACCAAAAAAAAAAACATGTAAGTTGTTAGTATTTTTTTTTCTTGAACTATGATGTATCTTTATTTCTGAATTTTTTTTCAAAATTTCATCAACTTTGAAGGCAATGCGCGACCGGAAGATGTTGACAGATTTAAGTAATATTTAAACATTATTTTCTGTAGTTCTAATACATAAGAACTTGAACTAGTACATTCGGGAAGAAGCTAATTTAGAAATATTAAAAATTATCGTAAAAATGTGAATTTTTCCAAATTTCCGCAGACTTTAGAGTACATGCGCGACCGGAAGATATAAACCGATTTTATTTCTTTTTTTTTACCCCTTTTTAGTCTCCCCAATTCGCAACTTTTCCGCGGTATACCGACTTGAAAAAAAATTTTTGTTTTTTCGGCCCACCCTTATAAACATATCACATCCTCTTCATTGAAGTTTTCCTTGTTGTGATCTTCAATTTTCTTCCTCTTCTTAGAAATCCGATTTTCTTCACTACTTCTTGTATTTTTGCGTCACTTCTTTATCTTGTGCGACTTTTTCAGATACTTTTTCAGTACTGTCTGTGAGGACTGCAGTTTTACTTCTCTTTCTAACTATTCTTTTCTGGTTCTACCAAAGATTCTGCTGAACGATATAGATATAGTGGATATACCTCATTCCTCCACACTCAAACGCCCTGAATTTATGACGTCAATCTGAGAGGCAGTTACGTCATTATTTACAATAATTAAAGGGTGATCTACTAGATGGCGTACACAATTTGCTTGAATATAATTGGTAACTTTTAGAATAATGTCAAACTGAAAGGAAAAGAAGTATTATGGTGGGGATAAACCTCAGGCCTGTATATTTCGTATACCTCGAGTTAATTCAATGTACAGTACAAATGCCAATCAGATCATTAAAAATAACAAATTACTTACCTTAAGTTATCAGTGACAATTATTGCAATACTACAGCGAAATTTACGATGTTCGCCACTGGTGGCCCAAGACTAGCCAGTACAGCACATAATACTACAGAAACTTGCCATAACGTGTTGTGGAGCCCTGGCACGTTCTGATGTATATGGGGCCTCCATTCCATTCTGCACAGGTTTTCCTTACACATTCTTCACTTCTAGAAACCAAACAAATTGTCTGCAGCAATCACCATTTCGAATCTGCAAATTTTTGTATAATCACTTTGCGTATAAATGCTTGAAAAGTAATAATGATTAAAGAAAGAATATCCTGACTCGCCTCTCGGTTCACCAGTAGACTTTACTCGTCGTCTCGCGTAAAGTGATCAAATCCTACTCACTTGTATACGTGCTCAACGATTAGTTCTCCTAGAAAGGGAATTAAATCCGCTTTAAAATACGTAAAGTGACTGTTCGCCCACTAAATAAATACGAATAAAGCACTGATTGAAGCAACAAGACAGGGATTTAGTTTAGAAGTTAAATTCATATAAAAAGAGATTAATTGAAAATGATCACAACGAATATTAAGAGTGAGAAGATGTTTTGTTTTATATTTTGTGTATTGCTGTAACTGTGATATTTGCAAAAGATATTAGTTGTGTAAATTATATTAGTAGAATTTTGACATACAAGAATAAGAACGCATCTTCATTAATTCCCACATTCTTGATTACATAGTTTCAAAGTGAAAGAGTGTGTACAAATAAAAAGCTTTTTTACTTAATCATTTCTTTGTATACAAATTGTTATAATTCAAGAATTTTAATTTTCTTGAACAGTGCGTGCATTACGTTGTGAACAAAATAGCTTCTAGAAAAAAAAGTAATTTAATAACATGACAAAATATTGTTATTTATTTACGTGCATTTTATTTTATTTTTTCCTAAATGTTCTTTGCATGCGAGATTCTTATATAAATATGAATGAGCGCCTGCTGTTCTTCTGATGTGTTGGGGTTGGCGATTGACGAAGCAATAGGTCTCGACATTAAAGTTATTCCACCCGTCTCTCCTTCGTACCTCTAGATATTTCAGCAATCTCCTTCTATAATTCGAAAACGGGTTGTAACGGTATGAAGTATTTTAGATACTGTCGAATCAAGACACTGAGAGCCGAAGTTCACTTAAAATCGTTTAACAAAAATGCTACTCCCGTATTTTTCTTGTGAGATGCGTAATTTTCGAATAACTAAAACTGAGTATTTCAAGATTTTCTAGATTCATCCATTACATGTAATAATCTCTTGATTTTCTAATTACATAGAAATGTAATTTGTTGAATGATCACAATGTACCGCAAACAAAGACTAGATGTACTTTTAAATCTTATAAATGATTTTGTTTTACTTAAACTTAACTTAAAACTCAACGCTGGATGAAGTTTATACTTTATTAAAATGTTTATTTCAGATGTCTTCCATTATTATTATTATTATTAATTATTACTCATGTATTATTCCTCTTGTTTACGAGAAGTTATTACAGAAAATTGTTTTTACAGCAGTGAAATGATGAAATCTGTAAAATGAAATGTCGCGTCGCGAGCGATAATCCTTTTTTTACAACTCAGGATGAAAACGATATCGAAAGACATGTCTTTACCCTTAAAACAACAAAGTCAAGCCAAAGAAATAATGAATATATTACAGAAATTATATTAGTAAAATGCTGAGATTTTACAATGAATACTCGATTTGATTGATTTATTTCATTATGGTATTTAACAAACTTAAACCTCGCTTAATCGGGAAATTGTGAGTAAATATAAATTGAGTTACTTCCTCCTTTGTTGTTACAACATAACCGGGGGCTAATTAAAGAAAAAGCGTCTTGATAATAATATTAATAATCAAACATCCTGTGAGTTCAAAGAATAAACCAACTTTAATGCTTTTACAACTTCTGAAGCCGAAGAAACGTAAACATGCAAAAGCTAAGATTGAAATTGTTAGAAGAAAAGATTTTGTGAAAAATTCTCAAGTTAGATACATACCCACACATTTGCTTAACAAATGTTTGGTATAATCTAAGAAGCAAATTCATTTTACAGGTCATTGCTTATTGTTGAAATAGTATCTAAAATAATCTAAAGCCCCAACAACCAAAATGAGAAGTCAGCAAGTTTCACTAGACGCACAGCGATTTTAACAGTTCGTTTAACTGTATGGTTAATTTGGCAAATTTTATTCTAATATGTTCAAGTAAATCAGTACTGTCAAATCTAAATCCACCCTTCAATTATATTAAAGTGTAACCTTCAATTTTAGAATTTCCGTTAAATTTTTACATGACACCTTACTCTTTTCCGTTATTTCTGTGAAATAAAAAAGATAAATTGACTAGGTAAATTACCAATACAAATTTTGAATCTGGGCAAATAACTCTAAAAAAGTAATTAATTACTCATTACTAATTACTATGAGAATAAAGTAATATAATGGAATTACTTTTTTAAAAAGTATTTTAATTACCAATTACTCCGTAACGAGTAGCTGAAATCATTAATTACTTTTTAAATTACTAGTTACTACAAAAAATCTCATACACCATAAGTACAAAAAATAAGCTTTAATTCATTACCTGCCTTTGAACCGGGCCTATTGCCTTCGACAAATATCGCTGCTTGAAGTTTCTTATTCTAAGAGGTTTCTATTAATCAGTACTAACGTTCAGGTCAAAGGACCAAGTGACGTTCTTTCGTCATACTCATTTTCTAGATCTTAAAAACTACAAAGCGACCATGCACCGTCATTCCACTCCCCGGTAAAAGAGAGGAACACAAGTCTCGAGCCAACCTAAATCGAGTTTGGTTCCGTAGCCGTCGGACGAGAAAGAAGCAGTGGGAATTTTTGCAAGATATTGAAACGTTGTTTGCGATGTTTGCTCCAACAGCGGCCCTGTTTACGATGACTATTAAAATTAAATTTCACCGTTCCAGGGGCGGCACTAAGGTGATTTCAGATTTGAAAAAAAAAAGATCATAAAGCGAAAACCAAAAGAGCTAAGAGGGCGAGTACTTAGAATGCCACAAAATACATTTTCAGAAAAAAGAACTTCTGCTTTAAAACAAAACATGGTCGCCGATCTTCACGTACTTTTCGGTACAACTATTTCAAATAAATCGACATGGCCTATTTTTGACATATTATAGTACCGCTGTTTGTGATACTTCATCGTTTATAACAATAGATCTGGAGCAAGGGAGGCTAAAGGAACTCTGACCGCGCCCTCCCATCAATTACCCCAGCCGGGAGTAGACGCCGCCGGAGCCTACTTACTTTAATGAGAGACTTTTTGTCTCTCCATAGCTAGATTCAGCAGGCGGCCTTGAGCATAGGTGAAAGAAAGTTACTAACACAATAAATCTAAATCAAGAAAAATAGTTAACACGTACATTCTACTCAAAACGAAGTCAACTCTAAAAAGAATTATGCAATGTAGAAACATCCATTACATAAATAATAATCAATAATACAATAAAGTAAAAATGTTCAAATAAGATTGAATAACTCAAAGTGAATCAAAAGCAATAATGAAAATAGTTCTTAGGACAACCTGTATAATGCAGAAATGTAAATAAATCAATACTAAATATTCAATATGTTGCAAAAATTGATTTAAGAGATTTGCTGAAAGTAATAACGAATTTTAAATGTAAAGGCAGAATCATAAAAGATTACTTTGTATCATAAATAAATTGTAGAAAAGCGTAATTTAGAAAATGCAATAAAAAATGTTTTAATCAAAGCAAAACTTTATAACTGCTAAATAGCAAAACCAAATATTTTTGCTTCTAAATGAAACGATTATTATTTTAATGCAAAAAGCAGTCAATTAAAAACTACAAAAGAAAGTCGCTTTTAAGAAGCTATAATATGTACCACAAACAACAGAATTGACTTACTGAAGGACGAAGCCGGGGAGGGATACAGATCTGTTCTCTGTGGACTCATCGCAATTTGGGTTTATTTGATAGATACATAGAAGACTGATACAAAATCTACACAAACAATCTTACATAAATAATATTGGAATGACATTATAAAGGCCAGGAAAAGCAGCACATGCATTTCGTTTCTGCAGAAAACATAAGTAAATAAACAAATAAGAAAATTATTTATACTGGTTGTCTCCAATGTAATTAAGAAGAATAACAGACAGTTTCCAAAACCTTTAATTAATGCAAATTAATCTAACCAGAAACCAACTATTGATGACAATCTCTAGCTACATCGGTGCAGAAGGAAAAAAGCTGACTTCTCAAACTAGAAACCTGAAAGAATTTCTGTTTTACAGACAAAAGTTTGAATTCCATAACTGATATTATGTAATTAGCACCAAATGGTCGTAACACCTTACCACGTCTGAACGCGCAACAGGCGCACATCACAAAATTCGCTCGTTCACCATTACCACGCACAGCACCTTTTTGTTTAATTCCTTAATTTTCTGTACCTCTGATGTACCGGCTAGGTAGGGGTCTGATTTGTCTTGTGTTTGTATTTGAGGTTGAGTTCTTTTTTCTTCTTAGTGGATGGTGTTCATTTTATTGTGTCAGGTTGTCGGTACTACAGTTGAGGGTTGATATTGCTACAGCTTTGGAGATTCACTGCTACTGGTTGTATTTAGTCTAATTTTTTGTGAACTCTAACGGAAGACGCGTGCATCTACCAACCAGCAACTACCGGCAACTGTGATCAAAATTGTGTTAATTCTTCAACTGTTTCTACTTCGTTAACATCCAGCTGACTACCGTGGATCAAACTATTAAGGCTTAGTAATCAAAGTATACTTTTATATAAAATCTCTTGCATTTATTTTTGTAAGGTAAAGAAACCAAGTAACAAATCACAGATTCAGCTGATAAACTATTTGACCTTGTAGTCTTCTGACTACCTTTTGATGTACCGTATTATTATAGTGTTCATCGGTTTCAAGCTTTTTTTTCAAAATAAAGTTAATTAAATTCAAGGTATCCTTGGGAATATTTGAGTTCAGAGAGTGTTAGAGTTTATTTGAAAGCAGTGGTGTATGGTACTTCCAGTTGACTGTGAAGTTTGTTGCTATAAAAGTTTGTATTTAGCTTTAAACTGGATTTGCAGATGGAACGTTCTTAGGCTTCTTTTGTTGTTTATAAAATTTTACTTCTGACGTGAGAAAAACCGCTTGGCTGGTGGTGAGATTTAGTTAGGGTTTCTTCTAATTGGGGTTTGGTAGCTAATTGAGAAAGTTTTTAGAGGTTTGCATATTGAGATTGTCGAGTTTCAATTAAAGCAACTTTGCCAAACTGACTTACTTTTCGCAACTAATATTTTTGTAATTACAACCGATTTTAAATTTTTAACGCAGTTAGTTAGTACCCTCCCGGTATATTAGCTTGTTTATATTTATAATTATTAAATTCCAGATTTTTTTTAAGAAAGAACTACCTACGGTTTGAAAGGAATCTTATCATGAAATACTGATCAGAATTGTTGTGTTTGAATAACTTCTTTTACATTTAAATGTGACCTACATTTCTAATTTGATCATTTGATACTCATTCAGTTTGCTTGTCAACAGTAAGTTAATAATAACAGAAAAAAGGCTTCTTAAGAAAGTGAACACTTGTACCGCTACTCATGAGTAGCCTTTTTTGCAATCCTGAACTCTTTTAATTGAATAACGCGTTTAAATCGTTACTGACATTTTAAAGCAGTAAACCGAGGTCTTCATAATTATGTTGTTTGTTAACATAAAGAATTGAAATTAGAGAATTGTGCATTTCTATTTAGTGAACGCTATGTTCTTACTTCTTATTTACGCCTAAGGCCGCCGACTGAGGAGTCAGGATGGTTTTTGTTTTGGACTAAATCTGATTTTTATTAAATGCAAAATTTTGTCGTCAATTTCTGCAGAATGGTTGAGGTTATGTTGTGATTGTGTTGAATAAAAGAAAAAGTAAAATAAACTTGAATTCTCTGTTATTCCTAGTTTTTTTTTGGTTTTTATTCACATCAGAATTTTTTGTATTATTTAACCAAAGTAACAGAAACTAATTTTGTTTGACTTTTACAGGAGTTTTAAAGGAAACAAGAAGTTAACAAAACTGCAACCAAATGCATTTCAAGGACTGAGTAGCTTGCAGCAATTGTAAGTTTAATTTAATTTCTACTTTCTTAAGCCCTGTCAGAAATACCAAAGAAAAACTTTGAAACCTACTCTACAAATCGTTTAAATGTTTTTTCTGCTTCCACTTTTTCTTTTCCCCTTCCACCTAAACCAATTTATAAACTTTTTAAATACTTAAAAAAGGAATTGGTTTCTGATAGGGCTTGTAGTAATTTAATTAAATGTTGTTGACATTTTCATTTTAAATGGCAACAGTTTAATGGTTCCAGAGACTTATCAGGAACGGCCATTGAAAGTCTGCCAGTAGTGGGACTGAGCGAAATTGATGTTCTGAAAATTGAAAATACCCCTTCTATGAAAACAATTCCAAGCATTTACGAATTACAGGTTAGTGGAGATTTTAGAATTAATATAAGATCTTGTGACTGCGAGTGAGATAGCATCACGTTAAGACATTTGATAAATAAACATATTGACGACCGACGTAGAAAGTTATAATTTAATTTGTGTTTTCCAATTTGTGCCTCCTGAAACTTGACTCTGTAGGGAAAATGATGTGTTTAGGGTAACGAACTTTAAAATCGTTAGTTAGTCGAATGATATTTGAAACAGAAACCTGTTGCTTGCTCTTCCTCGACTGTAAATATCATTAGCACTTTAAGGGAAAGGGAAATTGTTGATTATTGATAATGGAAATATTAAAAACACGTGTTAAAGGTAATTAATATTTTATTTTTTTATATACAAATGTGTAATAATGATACTGATGAAATACGATCTAAATCAGAAAGTAAGATCAAGCTATGAAAGTGGAACACTGTGATGTAGTAAATAAATACCTAAAGTAATTAAGGAGCAGATTAACTTGCCTTACAGCAATTTTGCAGGCATTAAATGTTAAATGGATACCAAAATTCTCTAGGATAGTATTTACCACTATCTACTATACCTACAGCTTTACTCATCTTATTTCCTTTGTATTTTACGTAAGTTCAGAGTTCATCGGCAAATATTAAGAAGTTCTTTGACATATTAGGATCAGATAAATATTAATCTGAATATGTGTTATCTACCACCCGCTTCACCTATGTTGACCTGTGTAAAGTAGGAAATAATATGCTAAAATAAATGTATGGAATGCCGTTATTTTATGGAGTTTGCAGAATAATTTGTGTACTATAGTTTGCTTCAACTTCAGAAAATCCTCCAACGTTATGAATTGTAAACTATATCATTTACGCATGTTTACTCTTAGTAATTCTGTGTGAGGTTATGTATACCTACTTTCGTAATTTTAGAGGAAGTTTCATTTTACAAATTTCAACTTCGTTGAGTTATATCAAAGAGGATTATAATTATTGTGCTCTTTGTTATAAGATACGTCTACTAAAAATTTCTGACATTATTTGCCACGATATGACTAGCATCATACCTATGTATATGCAAATGTCCAAATCAATATACATAATAGCGCAATGTATTTTATTCTTACTCTACTCCTAAATGTTATTTGAATCAAATTATTTTCACAATTTTTCCTAACTGGAACGGAATTGCAAAGAAACCATCTACCCCAAAGCAATTTTTTTTCTAAGTTTATTGTTCTAGGAAAAGTGAATTCTATATATTGTACTTTGCACTCCGTATAAAAATCAGGATCACTTTACGATTCAGAATCGCTAGGGTCCACTTCAAGAAACAACCCGCAAACCATAAAATTATACAACCCGCCCTCGTTTCTTCCAGTTGAAAATCCCTTTAGTAAGCAAACAGTGAAGCTGTTTTCTTTTTAAGTATAAAACAGTAGAAGGTTAACTTTTATAACTGTAACACCAATTGCACACGATGTGCAACATTTGAGAAAAGTATTAATTGCCATTTTAATTTCAAGTCAACTAAGAAGAAATACACGTTCTTATATAAACATATATTTGCAGTCTTTCTAACCTGTGTCTAGTTTCACGTAAACTATACGATGGATCACGAGAAATTCAACACAAAACAAAGTTTTTTTAATGTTTATTTTACAGGTACGTAAACTGTGTTGAGAAATAATTTCTAGCTTGAATAGGAAAATATTATCTTTCGAATAGTCTTTAGTTT
>VTPC01001309.1:37485-58334 GCA_011009095.1 Ignelater luminosus
ACAAAATGCACAGGTTTGGGCAAAAAATCAAACAGATTAGTGTAGTAAATGTTTAAACTTCCTTCTATTGCTTTGCTCACACAACAATTCTCTGCTGTATGCTTTTTCTAATGCGAGCAAAAATATCAGGACTGAAAGAGCGCCATGACTGCACTATTCTTGCTCTTAGCTGATCTTCATTTTCTATTGGCTGTTGATAAATCTCCCGCTCGACTTTTCCCCAAAGAAAAAATGTGACGAAGTTATATCTGGACTGCGGAAAAGTCAAGCATGTATACCTCCTAACATTTTTATGATAATGAGCTGGGGGACCAGCATTTTGAAACCATAAGTCTCAACGCAAAGCAAAAGGGACATCATCCATGAGCTCCGATAGATCATTACTCAAAAATCTAAATACATTTAAAGTAGCAATTAAAAAATGAGAACCAATAATAACGTCGCCAACAATGCCGCACCATAGGTTAACTTCAGAAATTCGTTGAAAATGTATTCTTATCCAATGAAGATTGTTTTATGCATAATGGTGGCAGTTGTTTCTTTTGACATAGCCGTTATTTAAAAAAGTTGCCTAATCAGAAAATAAAACCTGTGCTAGAATAGAAAGTTGGAGTTGTCGTTTAACTTATTTCTTTAAAAGCGGCAGAACCTGTTAGCTTTTAGAACAATAGACACGGAGCCTTTACTAGTTTCAAAATTGCTGGAAATTTCTCCCTGACTAACGTGTAGATTTTTTTCTGCCATTTCAATTGTACGCACGACTTGTAATTCCAGTTTTATTATAGACTGTTCATTCTCTTAAATTCTTTTTTAGATTTCTGAATATTTTTTTGAGTCGGGAATGGTCTAGTTGGGTAGCAGGGGTTTATGAATATTTTTTTTAAACTAGAAACAGGGTCCTAGGCCAGACTAGCTCAGGAGGTTGCCCTAGGTGAAGGTTTTCATTTACACATACAGTAAAACATAAAAATGCATTTTATAAATATATATAATTCTATCAATTCGAAAGATAAAAAAGATTACCCAGTATATAACGGAGCGCTAAGAAATGTAAGATATTTAAATTTAATAACAAAATTGAATTTAAAAATATAAAATTAAGATTTCAGAAAACTTTGTTATACATTTCTCTAACAATAAAGATTTATCAAAAGAACCAGTCACATAAAATAAATCGAATTGCAAAAATAGTTGTCACTCGACCTTGTTAAAAATTAAAAGTTATAAGAAATACACATATCTTTAGCAACATTGAAAATTTAAATAACTAAATAAATTTTAATTAAAGAAAAAAACTCTTTATGGTGAAGCATTAATTTATCCCAATTAATAATAAAAAGAGCAACCCCTTTTTTTGAGTAAACATAAATTTTATAAAAAAATCAATTAAGAGAAACGACATTGAAGTTTGCTGTTTGTAATTAATTAACTCACCATATTACTTCCGGATAATGTCAAGTAGCGCTACAGGACTTATCCACACATCTGAAAATTAAGCATACAACAAGCAAAACAAATTAAACATATCAATATCGCTCCCTTTATATAATTAACAAAACCTAAATATGACCCAGATTAATTAAGGAGCTTCACAAGAAAGTATAATTTTATAAAGAATAAAACAAACCACGCGGGTTTTATTGTAGTATTAATTTCAAATTCATGTTATTAATCCAGCTCATTTATCTTAAAAAAACCAAAAGTTATTTAGAAGTTATTTTTTTTAATATACGTGTTACAGTTATTAAACGCAATTCTGGACTTACCAAACGATGGAAAATTTGGAAGCCATTTTCCAGATGGAAGTTCATACGCCTCTTCTCAAAGTTTAATTCAATCGGCAATCAGACAAAGTTCATGGATGAAAAATTCCACCAGAAGAACTCCTAAAGATTCTCCCGCCACAGGTTACTGAATGCTGCCTCCAGAAGCCTAATTTGAGATTCCTCCGCAAGAGATAATTACTGCCCCCTCCGTAAAAAAAAGGCTAATGGAAAAAACCGAATGATGCATCAGTAAGGGAACAACAAAAAACAATTATGTTTACCCTAAGATTTGGGCCTTTTAAACACTAAAACTCGCGTCAAAGATGGCTACAGCGAGAAACAGCACAAAACCTTTTTGCGCTCTCCTTGTCCTCGACAAGGTCGTTGTTTGTACTCGCAAAATTCTCTTTCCAAACCAGACAATCAGATTCACAAATATATTTGAAAATAGTAAAATTGTACTCAGCTTCTCACTGTCAACAAGTAAAATTTAGTATGTTAAGAAAGAAATATTCAACTTGAAATTGAATAATAAATGAATAACACTAAAGGAAATTATAAACCAGCGCCTCAAGGGTAGTTAACAACAATTTTGTAACAGGAATTGATGAAATGACTGTTACAGCATCAGTATTGTTTTCTCGAACTATCTTAGTAAAAGTATCATGCCAGTCTTTTTGGAATTAGAGTACATAATTATTACTATTTTAAATTCAACGCACAAGAATATAATTTAAAATGCCAAACAATTGACAATTGTCAGTTTTTAAATTTACAGCAAACTATAGTTCAATTAAAAAGAGTTGAACTTTTTAAGGAAAAGTCGGCTTTGAATTGTAAGTCGTGTTGCCTATTCCCAAACATTCAGGGAAGAACCTGTAAAATGGGCATACTGTATTGCAGTGAATTATGACGTCGATAAGAAAGTATGATTTTTTTAAATAAAAATATATAAATCACTTCCAAATCTTTCCCGTGTAGCTCTTTAAGGGTGAAAGCTCGAAAATTGTCCTAGGATTCGCCTTTGATTATGATAATAATTTTTTTTTTGAAAGATTTTTCTACTGTTGTCTGAGGCCCTTAAAAGTTAACTAAAGTATGTAACTGCAAACATTGATAAAATAAGATTGTGATTGGTTATCCCTACACTTCCTTGTTCTGGATGGTCAGTGGTAGGGGTGCCACCATCAAGAGTATTGCCTGTCATACCATGCTATGCTTACGATTTTTGTACTGTACTAATAATCCCATTGCGATATCATATTAGAGTAAGTTGCGTGCATATCTCTAGACTCCGAATATTGGATTCTTGAAAACCATTTTTATTCCATGCCCTTAAGATCAATTTTATTTGGTAATTGGCTTTTTGTTAATAAAATGGCGTCACTGGGAAATTCACGTTTTATTTAAAAGGTCCGATTACAGTAGTTGTCACTTTAATTTTAATTACGACTTTAATTATAATCGATGACACAACGAACACATTTAGAATTTTAAATTTATCGACTATTGCTATCTTAAAGTTAGTATCCTACCTTTAAGTTTGTATCCTAGTATCCTAACTTTAAGTTCTTTACAAACTAGAATAAAATTAATCCATTAATTTTTCCTCTAGGTAAACCATTAAATCAAAATAATAATAATAATAGAGATCAACTCCCAAACGTTATAGAAATAAGGAAATAAAATTATGGCCGATACTGGTAAAGAAGCAAAACACAGTCAACTAATAAATTCAATGAAAGATTTATGCATACTTATTGTTAGTTAAAGAGGTTCTATCTCTTTCAAGACTTAAGCTTCCGTATGAAAGGAAGGATTATTTTATCGATATTGTGAGTAGCTTGTTGGTTTAGTTATAAACCGCTTGAAATCTGTTCCCTTTAGAATTTTTAAATTCACCAATATTAAGTTTTTTATTTTATTTATTTTATTCATCACAAAAGTAAAGATTTTATATTATCAGAAAGGATAACCTGTGCATATTCAAAAAAGCTGAATAAACTAACAACGAACTGAATTCATCGAGGACATCTAAATTCAAGTGGAATAGTCTTGCATTTAAGTGTCTAAGTTTTCTGAAATTTATTTAAGTTTGAAGAAATCTTTTCTGAAATTTATTACCTCTTTTAGAATAGGTAGTGCATTTTAAAACTTAACCAAGTATTGATAGATTCAAAACCTTTTCTAGAATATATCCTTACTTGAAAACAGAAATAAATTCTGAAATATATTTTTTTATAATATTTTATTGTTACCTACTAGATAAGAACTTTTCTTGCTATACTAATATTATTTTATTTCTTGAAAAAGGATTCAATTTTCGAAAAGCGTTTTTATCCTTTATTTTATCTTTCTATTAAAACTTACAAGAACGTATGGAACAAAAGAGAACTTCGATATTCCTAGAATTTGAAGATTATCAGTTTAATAACTTTTTATATGATGAGTACAATACCTGTCTCAGAACAACATCGCGACAATAAAAAGCTTCATTTTTACGACTTCATAAATTTACTTTCCTGCGAGTAAAGCAGTAAAATGTATAGGATGTATGTAACAGTGAAATATTTGATACTTTTATTTATATACTTACAGTAGGTATACTATATATTTTCTCTGATGATTTATATACTATATAGCATAAACCTCCTATCAAATGTGACACCTGCCACATGAAAGGATGCCCGGTGCAAAATTTGAATAATGTTGTTTCCAGGTACTATGTACTATGAGTCCGCATTTCAAATTTTAAGACAATTTGTAGGTTCACGGTTAATGCACCAAAATACTTTTAAGATTTCAACCAAAAGTTTTGCCTGTAGAATTAGAAATTTTTTCTTAGTTCGTTTTATCTTTTGAAGCTTTCTTACCAAATGAATAACTGGTGAGGCTTTTATTAAAAGGAAGCAATATACGCAAATTAAAACATAATTTTATACCAACTTTCGATTTAAAAAACTTCAAGGTTTCTTTCAGCTATAAAGGACGCAAAATTAATTATTTTGGCTCAAACTTTTTGTGTTGCAGGCAAAAATGATATCAAAAGTTACGCTGTTTCCTGAAATATTTTCAATTTATTATGTCCGATATTAAAATTACCATGCAGGTAACATAACAATAAGTTCAGTGCAGTGTAATTAAGTCGGTCTTCATTAATAATACTTCTAATAGTGTAAAAGATGTTTTGTTCTCAGTCTACAGGACATAAGAACAGAATTACTGCTAACTTAGTAACTGTACCGGACAATTAGAACTTGACCTTATTTGATATATCAAAATTAAAGCTTGAAATGGCGCGGCAGTAGTTTTGGACAATCTTCCTGGACGTTTCTTTTTCTAATGTATCTTAATCCGAAATTTCTCTGAGAATCCACTTTCACTCACAGCAGAATGTATTTGCTTGCGCATAATAAGATTATAAAACTGATCCATTGTAATATTTTCTTGATAACCTATTCATTAATAAATCATTCATTCTGAATGCAAAAATAATTTAGTTCCAGTGTAACTTTTTGATAGTAAAATTTTCCTTAAGTGCCCTTAAGAATAATTTTCTGTTTTACAGTTTTTAGTCCAAATCCTCTATACGTCATTTTTCTGCACTATTATTCCCAGAACTTGCAGAATCTTATGCATAATCTATTTTTAAATTTTCGATTTTGTAAAGTTGCACGCAATAAATGAGCTTTTATGATTTATGTTGGCTAGACAGAATCTGTACACTAACTTTCTTAACTAGTACTGTTTTAGTTCCATATACATAGACTAGGTTACAGAGCAAACACTAATACTTTTTAATATCTTTAAGAAAGTCTCTCATAGAATATTCATTATGAATGGTACCTTTATTTTTAATGCCTTTTTCTACCAAGAGCAACTTCAAGGACAAAAGTGTCTTTGATTCTATTTCATGCAGATGCTCTCTTTTAGAATTTGACATTCGATTCTGTGACAGTTTGACGTTAGTGTGCACTGCGAACAAGATTTGCTGCTCTGTCTCAAGGATATAGAGCGAGTGCATGTGTATAATTCAAGGCAAAAACAATAATGGCGTTGTCAACATTTGCTATATCATCCTTATATACAGAATTATTATCATCATCTGAGGACAGTTCCGATAATAAATAAAATAAAATAAATAAAAACATTTTGCGTTATGTACTACTATCCTTCATCAACAACTTCTTCATATAGCAATTATTCATGTTCTTGTATACATTGTTTTATGAATGATGCTGTGTTAATTAAGCCACATTCGTTGCAACGAGCAAGGAATTCCTTATTTATAGTAGCCATCGTAAACTAAAAATTATTAGTCAAACGTAAAGGCACGTAATGGTTAGCATTACCAATAGCAAGGTTATGTTGCATGATGCGCTCTTAAGGTACTAAGATAAATTCGTTTCTGCTGCTTGCACTGGCTGCACAAAGTACATTTGACAGCGCCCGCGATTCGGATTATGACGTCACTCGAGTAACCTGCCTCTGTCTTTAGCCAGCAAAATCGAAAACGGTGTAAGTCTACATTGGTTACATGGCCTATACTGTTATTCAAAGGTTATGCCAATTTTTAGTATTAACTAAATGATGTTCGGAAATACTCTGTGATGTTAGTCAAAATCCTTCTAAATATTCGTGCTAGCAGGTTCAGGACAATCAGAGATATTTAAGACGTAATCTATGTATGGTGGTGTCGTTTAATTAATTTTACTAAGAATTCAAAGGTGAAACTGCCCAAAAAACTTGAATAACAAAACTTAAATAATAAATAATAAAAATAAATAAATAAAGAAATGAGGAAGAAAACAGAAAAAGCTAGTGCAGAGTTGAGAAGACTGGAAGAAATCGGAAAGAATGAGCCAATTGGACGCCGAGCTGACTCAAACTAAAAGCCCTTTGGGCATTTGTTAAGCAAGGTAACTTGTTACTGCAAATTTTGGGGTTTACTCCTGTTAATGGCTGTTCTTATATCTTTGTCTTTTGCGACACAATTAGCAAATCGTTCTGTTGTTTTCGTTAGAAACTACAATCCTACTGATTAGTGTGTTGATAAAGGTTTTTAGTTTAAGCAGTTTAAGAGTAAATCATGACTGGCAATTGTGGTGCCAAGATTTTTTATACCTCGAATTACCATCCTTAATGCAGCTACATGAAAAGAATAGAGAAAACTGCAGAAACTGTATTAGAGGTTTATGTAAAAGAAAATCAAAAACTCGAAACCACTGTGTCTAAGAAAGATTTTATCGTTCGTTCCTCTAAACATAAAATTATTGGATCGACCTCTAACTTTATTATTTTAGTAGGAAAGTCTCTTTAGATGACAACGAAATTTGTATCCCCTGACTTGCTATTGTTATTTTACTTTTAACAAACCTTTTAAGATTTACAGCACAAATTAGGCTAACTAAAAGCAAAGCTCCACTCACTATAATGTTCATTGTCGTCTCAGAAAGCTCTTACTAAATTACAAGATTTGAAGGAAAGATTGTTTCCCAAAGCTATTAACCAGCTTATGGTAAAATTAGTTGCTATATATATAAGTATATAGGCAATCTCGCAAAAAATAAATTAACAATTAGTAATTGTGATCGTATTATTGTGGAGAAAAAAGTACGTAATGATAATATGCTTTCTCAGCACTGGTTCACCAACACATTCTTGCTATCTTTGCCAAAGTGATAATTTCCCAAACTTTTTTTTCTAGAAAACCAAATTAACACGATGACTAGCATTACAGACATTACAAAGTAGTGATTTATCCCTACAGGAAATTGGTTTCCATTTGGTTACCTCTTAACATCCTTGCTTCAAGACGGTCACCACTCTTCGATAACTGAGATTTCCATCTTAATTCCTGCCACATCACCACGCAGTGGTATCATTTCTGGGTTTTATTTTTCTTGGTTTGGTTTCTTTGGTTTGCAGATGTAATTACATTCAAACAAAGGCATTCTATTTGTAGAAAAGCCATTATCGTTCTGGCACAATTAGGTTTCTTTTGTTATTAGAGAAACAATTGCCGAAAGATGCGTTATCAACAAAATGTATTGACTAGAGACAAGCCAAGTGGAAATTATTACAAACTTACTATTCGTTACCAACTGTAATTTTGAAACCAAAGACTTATTTAAAATACAACACTTATTTTGCTCTTGCTAAACTACAGTATCCCACTAAAGTTGAATAAGTCACTATTAAATTCTCTCTATTACACCGGGAGGGTTGGTTTCATTTCCAAAGATAATCACTTCCCAGATCATCACACTTCAGGTCTTTTTCTTGAAATTCTACTTTGCATTGCTAAGATAATAAAACAAGTTATAAATTAGAGATTATATTGGAGTTTGGAAAATCATCACTTTCATGTGACACGACGAATGCAATACCCTATTGGAAAAAGCAATCAACATTTGTTTTCTTGTGCAATGTACTCGCGTCTGCTGTCTTTGTTGACCTCAAAAATATGTTCAACACCTTCCGATATTTTTACGTTCTTGAGTCTTAGAAAGCATCTGTGTGTCACATTACCCTTTCATGTACTTATCATCTTCAGAATCGCTCCCTGAGAGATTCTCCATGAGAAGCGATGTTGTTCCTCATAGTAGTAAACTCCATACTCACCTGTTCAGTTCTATTTATTCGCTACGCTAACAACGTTGTCAGTTTCAAAATAAGCAGATTACCTGAACCCATTCATGATACTGGTAAGTTCTTTGAAAAGCACATTCCTACACTTCTGTCGCAAATTTGTACTCCACTATTTGAACCAGCTAGCAATGCTTGCTGATACCGTGTAGATTTTTACGCTTGTCATGGTCATGGTATTATACACTTCATTCGAAGAAAGATATCTACTGCTCGTTACGCTGCACAAAGCACCAGACCCAATTTTTTTTTGTTAACAATGAACATATTTCAGGAACTTCAAGGTTCTTGAACAGTTTAGTGTTTTTGACAGAAACAGAAGTAGAACTTCGAACTGAGATCCGGATGAATCTAACGACATTTGATGAAAACGGCACTAGTCTAATTCTGGTCAGATAATCCTTCTTGTTTTTTGCTCTTCACAAATGACTTTAAATCTAAATGAGGCTGTAGCCTTGAAATTGCATCTAGTAGCATTATGATCAAATGATATAAAAAGCCTTTTCACACTGGTTCATGCTAAACATCAGTATTACGATCCAAGAAAAATACTTTCCCTACTGGATTGTATGTTTTTGATATTCAGCTACTTTGCCATGTTCTTCTCTGTTCTAATAATAAAATAACTTTTACCTGGACACTTATTCGCGTTGGAATTAAAAGGAAACTAAAGGCAGTTAGGTAGTTAGCGAAATAGCTGTGAATCAATATCGTCAGAATTCATAATATAACACAGTAACAAACAAATTGCAAGGAACAATTTCAAACTCACTTTCAGTTCGTATCGTGAAAGAATTCTTCTGTACTTTTTCACTGATGCCGTTATGGCCACAACAGACTATTTAATTTAGAAACACTTTCTGAGGGATGGAGAGTGTTTATTCTGCAATACCTGTGGTATGCCATTAACTGTCGATCATAATATCATGTTCCGTTTTGTCTCACTTTTTTTAGTGCTGTATTTTCTAATGCTATTTTGTCTAATTACCCACTTTGTCTAATTCTGCCAAATCATCTAATAAGTTCAGTGACGTGTATAATAGATAGACAGTTAACCTAGAAAGAACTCGACTTTGCTTTCTTTATCAAAGCAAATGTTGACCTATAATATAATACCTAAATATAAATTAGTGAAAAAAGACTGTTCCACAAATTGTCATTTGATTGGACAAAATGTGAAGAGTAAACGAACGAATCCTAACTCAAACTTCTTTTATCTATAGATCGTTGCTAAAGAATAGGTAACTATCCTTAAATCTGACAATCAAACATAGGTCGTTAAACGAAATGGACGGATTCCTCGTCGATTACTACCTTTTTTGAACCTTTCGACCTCATACGAAATTGAGCAATAACCGTAAACTTCTAGGACACGATGAGTTAAGAATATCATCCTGTTCACTTACTATAATTGTTTTCCTTTCACCTCATGAACATGGACGTAATGGAATTTGTTTTAGGTTAGATTTAAACGAAAAACTGGTTTAATTTGCAGAATTTTTAATTATATAATAAGAGTTTGTACTTCATTAATCGTAGCATAACAATTCTTTAGGTTTTGAATCACATTTGAAGTTAGTTAAAATGATAGTTTTGGGTGGCACGCTTTATATGGTTTATATGTTACCCATGTGTGTTAGATCTAGACACCATTTAAGTAATGAAACATTGAAGTGTAAATATCCAAACGTGTAATTATTAATAATAATTAAATAATATTTAGTTTTTAACAAATAGTCAATAATACTAAATACAGGATGCATAATTTCTTCTAATTTTTTCGTTTGTTTGATTACACTTTTACACGTTTAAGAATTCTATACTTTCTAGTACATTCCACTTTAATTTAAAATTATTAGAATGAATCAAATTTAATTACAAATGATAATTATGCTGTATTGAATAGCACTATAAACTAACAATAAGAATAATTTTTGCGATTCTAAATAGTTCATAAAAATAGCTATAAAATACAATGTATTTCTTGCAAGCGTCGTTCTCCCTATTAAAGTAGAATTTTAACAAAATCAACTTCTATTTGATGTTACAAAAAACTTATTGCATCGTTAAAAGAATGATAAGACGTAGGTAATAAAGTTTGAAGCAACACTATCTACATGAATAATGTTTTAACAAAACTGCTTTCATTTTACCAAATACTCTCAGCGTTTTCTTCAATCAAGTTCTGGTTTTTTCTTATCTATATATGAAACTAAAAGATTTTTTCAATTCATAATTCTTGCGACATCATTTTTGCTCTAAAATGCGTAATAGAATTTCGCTGAGATATTAAAGCAAAGATCATTAAAAGTATAAAAAGTCTGTATTATATTGGAAGAAAATCCCCTTTTTCATTGAATGTTCGAATCAATGACCTTTGCAAAGGGAAGTGGTGGAGAATCGGTGATATTAGAATTCTTGTGGTCTTCATTAACTCACGCCATCTAGGCAATAACGTCGTCCAAACGATCCCCTACCTGAAATATATTGCAAATGTTCTAAAAGAGAACGAATTTTTATGGTGACATACTTACTGTTGAACCCACTTAACCTTTAAACGTAAATTAAAAAATAAAGAATAAAATTTGTTAATTTTTTATTGCAGAATCTTAAAGAAGCTCATCTAACTCATCCGTTTCATTGTTGTGCCTTCAAATATCCTGAGCAACACGATCCTAAAGGATATGCAGAGTATCAAGATAAAATTAAAAAAGCTTGCGAAGATGTTCTGCCAACTTTGGATACTGGACAATTTGCTAAAGCAATGAGAAGGAGAAGGAGCACTAATCGATTAGCAGATGATAATTTATATTGGGCCGATCCATTCGAGTAATTTTTTATTATCTAGAATAATTTTACAGGATTAATACTTATTTCTTTATATAGCACGGGTTATGTTGATGTGGGATACGAAAGCCACGCACATTTACCAAGCGAACCTATAGAATGGACACCAAATTTAGAACATTTAAAGGGACACCCGAGTAGAAGTGATCACTCACATTTAGATCCTCTTAGAGGAAAAACAATCGAACATCAAGAAGCCGTTGATACGCAGATAGAAGAAGACATGGGAACATTTCATCAAACTTCAGCGGAGATGGAAAATAAACCGGTAAATGCTTTTTGTGGAAATATTACTATCAAGTGAGTACCTTTTTTAATTATCCTTATTTTAATGTCACTGCTCTTTAAATATGTACTTACCTCTGAAAGTCTTAATTAAAAATTAAAAAGAAATTGTACAAAAAAAATTACAAATGGAAAATACTTTATTATAAAAAACAGTTTTAAGTTTCATCTGAACGTGCTTAAAAACAAATTAAAAAAAGACTGAGATGCAACGCAAAACTTACGCATTTAATTTTCGTTTGGAAAGCTTTTCTCTCTTAAAATATGACTAAAGCGTCTCTTTCTTACTAGAATGTGTCACCTGAAATTGATATTACCAACGGGAATTCAAATTAATAAACAGAAACATAAACTGCTTAATTTGTATAAAGTAAATTTTCCTGTTAGAAATTCCCTTCTTGATCATTTTAAAGTTGGTGAACACAATTTTTGTGAAAGGTCACAGGAAAACGTATTTTTGGTTCATAAATTCATGCAAGTAAGCATTACAATACCTGATGGTGCGAAACTAGCAACAGAGAAACGGGAATCATTGATTAAAAAAGCGGAGGATTTGAAAAATAGAATTGAACCTGTACATACATATCAATAAGTTAGTGGAAACTCAGTATGGAACAAGATTGAAATAAATCAGATTTCTGACTCGAATACGTAAAATAGAAAAAAACAATTTTGTATGTGCGTAACATAAGCAAATAAATGTGGAGAAACAAGCTTAATACGTTGATTCGGAAAAAAATATAATTGTTTCGTTTGATGTTTATTTTCAAGGAAAAAAGATTTTAACAATATTATAGTATAAAAGGAAAACATAAATATTATATAAGTTCGGGTTGCACAAGAAGGTGGTGCGTTGTTGACAACAGCATAGCCACAAAAATCTAAATAAATTTTGTGCGTGGCTTTTATAATACCATGTGATTATAAGAGTAAGCTGAATTCGAATAGGTTCTGATTGAACGTGCTTGGTTGGTAATTTTGATGTACGACATGACCCCGACATTTTTAAAAGTTAGGTTAACTTTATAGAATTTTTATTTTTTAAGTTTTAATTTTATGTTTCTGTTTATTAGTTCCAAACAATTGAAAGGTCTTTTAAAAGATTTATAATAGTTTCATCTTATTACAAAGAAAATTTCCTACGTGAATCTTTTATTAAGATTCAATCAGCACTTTTCATATCTACCTATGTACTACAAGCTTAAGAACTGTTTCTTTATCTAGCAAGCTACGATTATAAATTCTTACGTACTTTCTTTCTATTTGAGTTAAGTACTTATAAGACAGAACTGCTCTAAAAGATGTTAAATAAGTACTTAACAATATTGCAATATTGCCCGTTAAAATACTATAAAAACTTTTTCCTTTAGTTTTTGCAATTGTTGCATACCTAGTGGCATATTTACAAATCTGGTCGTGGAGGGGGCTCAACTTTTTAGAAAATATTTTCCAATCATAAAGTAATGGAGAAATGGAAAAGTAACCAACAGGGTTTTGTTTTGGCCGGACCATGAAGCATTTACTTTGCTACTAGATTCGGAAAAATAAATGCTTCAACCTAGAATTTTATATTTTGTTACGGGCAAAACTTGAATTTGTGACCCATCGGTATCGCAACCATATATAAAATCGGTATGACACCTGTAATGCTAGCTTTTGACAGTCGAAGACGGGTTATAGGTGAGGAAGGCCTTGAGCCGGCGGTAGACTGTAGTGTAGTTACGAGAATCTTTATGGGTTTCGGGATCGAGAAGGTTCCAGCCGCAGTAAAAAGTGGGTGACCTAATTTCGAAAAGGAGACCCTGCAGCTGATTTTCGTTTCTAGGCCAGTAGGCGTTCAAACGCAGGTTCAAACGCTAAGCAATTGAGCGGAATCGAGATTGTACTGCACTCTCTTAAGATACTTACACTCCCACTGAGGGATTAAGCTAATATTATATACGTAAGTGAAGGTCAACGTCCATCGGTTCCGGAACAGCTGATCACTGAAACAATCTATGTGTATGCTAATACCACAAGAAAAGCCAAAAAGTAAATTAATAACATCTAAGTATTAGCATACTATTAAATGGGTACAACAAACAGAATACAGCGGTCCTGGTTCACACTGCTGGTAAATCTTTTAACGTGAACACATACAAAGACAAAATAAATATATAAAAGTGCGTATACAACAAGTAAACATAAGATAAATCTAGCCACATGAAATTTGTTAATATTTACAAACCAATGACCAGGCGCATTACATAAAACGCCGGCAACATGATGGCAATACAACATCTGAATAATAAAACATTCGTAGATATTAGAAATTCTGCGGTCACTCGTGAAGGAAGTATACATGAAATAAAATGTAAAATAAAAACAAAATTGTTAATATAACTGGGGACGTCACCTCCAGAGATTTTGCATTTCTCTTTGGATCTAGATAATTGTTTAAATAAATCTTTAAGTAATAAACATTTCGCAAAGTTATATACCAACAAGAATTTACGTTAACAGATCCTTATATGAATAAACTATCAAAACAAGACTTAAATTTATAAATTTTGCTTAGAAATGAACAAACTAATAAAAGATTAATAACATTTCGGAACGCAATCGTTACAACTTGACAAATAACAGGTTCTTCTTAACTAAACAAGATTACAAAACTTTTCACCACTGTGAAATGGAGCGTCAAACTTTTCACTACTGTGGAAGAATATCACAAGGTTTTTCACTACTGTGAAAGAATATCACAAGGTTCTTCACTACTGTGAAGCGATGTTACAGTAACCTGAACTCTAGATTACTGTCGTCCAAAGTGACTGGTGACGAGACAAAGAAATACAAATGCATTCGCAAATAATTGCATTTGTACATTGACAAGTTATATGCATCAACGTTAGCTTTTTCAGAAAAGACAGTTTTATTTTTAAAAGGGTAAAACTGTTTACCATATTACTGGAACTAATCCAATAGAGAACCAATTTGATGGCACATAATACACTCAATTCATTGCACTGGTTCACACAAGATTTATTTTATAGTTAATACATTAAGTTGTTTTTAATTTGAAGATAGATTTTAATTATCTTTGATTGTCCTTAGAGAGCGAGACAGTACAGAACGTGTAGAAATTCGACGAAACGTTATAGGTACAAAGAACACGATAACACAGTAAATTCGGAAGATACAAAATAACAAGGAAGGCCGTACGATAATTTAACTGGGAGTTTGGTGTGAATTTGGTTTGGTAGATCTGCCAGTAAGGCAAGATTTGAGGTATACGTTAACAGTAGTGACACATTTGGTACATTCCAGGGATTATCAATAAAGTATTTAATGATGACAGAAATTATTCGCGTCGTGTACACTCAGGAGGTTTATCACCTTTGTAGATGTTAGCCAAACATACTCGATATTACGCGAAAGTCCCAAACTTTCACCTGTGAGAAACACGGAGAGCGCATGTGTTACTTAGATAAAATCTTCTTTCAAACTCCTCGAGTTCTTAGACGGAATGAAGATTCTCCAACCCTTGTAAGGGTAGGTCCAACACGTTATTGGCTGGCCGGAATTCATGACAACATGACCACCAATGAGACGGCCAGAGGAGGGGGTAGTTCAACCACAAATTCGAGCATTGCCCTATGCAATTATTTGCATACATTGGAAAAATAAATCTTGTCTGGGCCAGACAAAGTGACAGTTTTATGGTTCAAAGAAGCATAACACTAAAGATAAGGAGACAAAATTCTTTGAAATGAGATGTTTAACTTTATAAAATACAAATTTAGAGATTGTTTTATTGTATGCAAAGCCCTAATGTATTACTATCTTAACATAGCGAAAAATATTTTATTAATAAATCCTAAAAGGAAATAATGTTCCCAAGTCATAAATCTAACAATATCAAGAAACATTAAACAAGGGGCTTTTATATTACAAAGAGAAGATAAAATGTAATTTCTACAAAGAATAACGTATGTACAATAGGAATATACATTTTTCTTGTATTCCGAAACAGATTTTCTGACACTTTTGTTTTCTTTTCTTTCCTCTTTGTTACTGAGACTTCGAACTTCAAAGGAGATCGAATACTTTTGTTTCTAGCAAATATCAGAAAACTGATATGCAAAATATGCAACTTAAATGTGTGCAACAATAAAAGTAAGATCGTTTGGAATATAAATTTTGAATCAGGTTGTGCACATACTCATACCAAAAAAACATCCAGAAATTTCAAAGCAGATGATAACGTTTTTTCTTGTAAATATCGCAAAGCTTCTTAACAAAGATCTTTCTGCGTCTGTCCGAGAACCGGTAGACTTCGAAGAAGGCGTGTTTTCTTCTCCAATTATATCTGCAGAAATACAGAAAATAATAGAAGCTGTAGAAAATAAGAAATCTGAAGATATACAGGGCGTTTCTAAATTTCATGGAACAAATATAAGAACGTTATTCTACGACAAAAAGTAGGAAGAAGACTAAATAGATTTTTTCAAGCTTTGCTGAACAGTTTCTGCTGCATTAACGAAATTTGGTATGTATGCACTATTTATCAAGGACTTTATTTGTACTTAATTTGTAAAAACTGATTTTGCAATGATAGTTTTGGAGGTAGGGGGTCGCTTTAATCTCCAAAACGTTTTTGTTTACATAAGTGTCTGAAGTCTAATGTAGCCATTATACAGCCTAGCTCATTTTGAAAGAATCTTGTCTGCTCAGTTATTCTCGTAAACACGCAGATTTTCTGAAGAAACTTTAATAACCATTAGGGATTTAGGTACATTTTTGTGTACAATGCGAATAACAGCCTCCACCCACCAAACATACTCTTGGAGCTAAGACAGTTTTGACAAATTAAATTCAAACAAAAACCTTGATAAGTAGTGCACACATACCAAATTTCATTACGAAAGTTTTAGGCGTTGTAGCTCCATAGTGGAGGTTTTCTTCTTCTTCTATTTGTTCCATGCAATTTTCAAACACCCTGTCTATGGATTAAGTACAAACCTCTTAAAACATGTAACTGAATTTCCGAGTTGTCTGAAAAAATCAAAAGTGGTTCCTATATTTAAGTCACTGAATTGAAAACCATTTAGTGAAATTCAATACTTTATCTAAGCATCAGTTCGGCTTTCGACGAGGCAGTTCCACTATAGACCCTCTATTGCTACTCTTAGACAAGATAACCGAAGCAATGCAGTAGGGCCAGACCATTAGCGATGCACTGATCGATCTAAGCAAGGCCTTTGACTGCTTGTCACATAGACTTTTAGAAGAAAAACTACCTTATCTTGGTATCAGGGACTTACCCTTACAGTTGATTATGTCCTTTCTTAACCCACGTAAACAAAAGAATTTCTTCGATGGGGAATACAGTAGTGAACTTCCAGTTCCAATATGTGTTCTACAAGGTTTCGTCATGAGTTCCTTTTTGTTTTTATTGGCAGTTAATGACCTTCCAGGTAATGTGGGTCGCGTAACTATTTTGCATGCAGATGATACCACAATGACGGATGTTAATGATTCTCTCGCTGGATTAGTGCAAACGACTAGCGACAATCTCAATCAAGGAAAAGAATGGTTTATATCTAATAAACTGACTCTAAATGAGAATAAAACTGTGACAATACCTTTTTTTCTAAAAATAAATGACGGTCACTTAAGTAATCCCACTAGGTTTCTTAGTGGTTGATGAAACCCTATCATGGCAATGGCATATTGATCAGCTGTACACTTAGTTATGAAGAGTTGTACATGCTTTAAAAAAAGATTTTTGACAGTGGAGCAGAAGCAGCTAGTTTAGCTTATTATGGAATGTTCCAGCCTCTTCTGTGTTACGGATTGCTTGCATGGCAGACAGCAGATGTAACCGTATTAAATAAGGTGTTTGTTATCCATAAATCTGCAATTCGTGCCTTGTGCTGTACTTCAGTCTTGTAATGTGAGCTACGTGACTTCACATTCTTAACACGCGAACTGTAGATATTTTATTTTGCTGTCTGCGGCGAAGTGGTAGCTCAACTTAAAAGGGCAACTTAGCTAAACATATCACTTCAATATACCTACTCCTTGGGTTTCAAAAATGACCTCAATGTGCAGTAAGATGACTTGATGTTCTGAACATAAATCCGAAGAAAAAAATGCAGTGTTCCACATTTATTTAGTAGTGAGTCGTACATTGAGGAATTCGTCTTGGCAAATTAAATCTAGAAAAGCGATTGGCGACTGTACAAGGGTTTTTATAAGAAGTTCCACCATTTTAATTTTTAAACTAAAGGCGATGCAAACTATCGATGCCCTACCTTTTATAACTTATAATACACATTGAGATCAAGTATATTAAATTGATATGTTCAGGAAAGTTGTTCTTTCTAATTTGCAGACAGCAAAAAGAAATATATTACCGTTTATGTGTTATTGATGAAAAATCTCAAACCGACGTGAACAATCATGTAACTCACATTATGAGCTTGAACTCAGCAAAACCGCTTATTTGCCCTAACTTAGCAAAATCTCTAAGGAAATAGGCAATTTTGGTCTGATACTACCAATTTTCGTCGTTAACTCACATGTCAGTTACACGGTATAATTATTTGGTTAGGCTATCTAATGAATGACACATTTTGTATTGGTAAAGTCACGTGAGAAACCACTTCTGAGACATTCTGAAGTCCACGTTCGTACATTGTAATTGCCCGCGCAAATTTGAAATTAGGGATGTAGCTCATATTGAAAAGATTAGTTTTTGCGGCGTTGGTATCTAAAGGTCTAAAAGATTTCAATCAAATCACAAAAATTGAAATCTAACACCGTATATAAAGAGATATAACGAGATATCTTATACTATTACCACCAAAGAAAGTAATCGTCCCTTGAAAACCGATATTTTCAACATGGGTCACTTTAAATTTTAAACGGGGGTTGACAAGGGCGAACGATTTTGTGCGAACAGAAACTTCTGGGTCTTTCTTACGTGACTTTCTCTATACATATCTAAAATGATAAACGATTGTTTCATTGCTACTTACTTACTTATATACAAGTTTGAGTTGTTCCAGATCAATTTTTAATAGTGTTTTATTCCATTTTCTATTCTATTCTAAAATTAACTGTCGATACATTCGCATTTTTGCCAAACTTTTAGTAGTAAGAAAAAGAAATTTCAGTGCCCAATCATGACAATCCTTGACATAACATAAACAGGTATTTTTCTCCAGGATCATCCGAGACAATTAAAGATCAAGAACTCTAATAGCAAATGCAGTTTAAAATAATTTTTCTGAATTCTGGATCTTGTTGGTATTCTTCACAGTCCAGACTCCTACAGCTGAGCTATTTAGGCTCAAAACCCAAAATACTTATCAATCTAAGTAGGGTCGACTTCAGACACACTAAGCTATTTAGACACTTTTTTTACTTATCACATTTTTTTTACCTTGCTTTATCTCGGTATAGGAAGGCTCAAAGGTCTAATTTTGACCCAAGGCGTATTAAGTTCTGAATCAATAATAATAATAATAATAATAATAATAATGAAAGCTGAACTGCCAAGAAAATATCAAAACAATATGCTAGCTTTTAGCAGCAGTGTTTGTTTTAGAACAAAAGCATTGACAGGCGAGTATATAATTTCTAGAGGAAGAAGTATTTTCGGTCAAATGATTCTTGATGCTTTCTCAGATGTGTCACAACCTTCGATAGGAAGCAGAATGTATCCAGTAATACGCGGAGTTACTTTATCTTTGAATAAGATAAGTTAGTTCAGAAGTGACAAAAGCAAAATGGAAAGATTTCGATGATCTAGATAGAGTGAAAATTGGAGTTTTCTCAAGAGCTCAGTGATTTTGGGGACGATTTGAGTTTAAAGACCGTTAGGTAACTGGACTGCTGTAATATTAAATATGAACACAGTTTTTTTGTGTTCTGAATTCTGTATCTCAGTCTTCAGATCTAGTAAAAACCATTCGTATTTTAACCTCGTTCTGAAGACTCTGCGCAGAACATGTTAAACATGATTTCATGCTGCCAGAAGCAAGTCGAACTTCACGACTGGATAAAGGCTTTCATATTTAAACCGGACCATAAACTCAACATTTTATCAGAGGGAGCCTTTTACGTCTATTACTACAATTTTACTATTAGATGTCTGGAGATATTTTTCACCCAGAGGGGTGCGTATGCATTCCCTCGCACTTCCCTCGAGGCTTTTATCCCAATGGTGGTTTTGGGGGGGTTTAGAACTTTTTGCCAATAGAAATGTCCAAGATCTAAAGCAACCATTAGGTAGTTTCTTTAATAAAAAAAGGGTTTTTGCCTTTTAAGTTGTTTCCATAAATAGTTTATGGAAAGATGCCAAAACGCATTAGAGGTACAAGTGGATTTCTGCATAAAGTAGAATGTATACCAGAGGGCGTTGTGCCGCTCATAAACTCATTAATGAGTCAGAATGTTATGCGCAACTAACTTTTAATGGTTGTCAAAATCATTACTGTAACAGAAATATGCAAGCAACGCAAATTATCTAAATGATTGTATTGAGGGCGAAAATCGACCACCTTCAAAAAGTAGTTAATGAACTGTTGAAGATAAAGTTTGTTTCTGTAAGGAGTGCAGGTTTCTTCACAACCAAAAATACAAACAATGATGAGTGCGCTGTAGCACAAGTAAATGCCAGCGTAGAGAAATAGTTCGATCAGCTTGAGATTTTTATAATTTTGTCTGTCTATTGTTATTTCAATTGTTAATATGAGGAATGACTCGTATATTTTCAAATAAAGATCAAAAGGCAGTTATGAGTCAATTAAAGTAAATGTGAAAGACAAGATAAGCAAGATGCATGTCTCAAGAGTCAGGACTACGTAATCAAAGAAAACAGCAGAGCACAGAAAATTGAACATTGGCCAGATCGGGGATTCTAATTTTCTCTCTGATCTACCTCCATGCTTTCTAATTTTTGTTTTATTACGTCACCAAAGTAGTGTATCATCGCGAGTTAATTGTTTTGATACTAAATGTTAGTTTAGGCAATCATAATAAATATTACAGAGGATAAATATGTCGATTCTGTTTCCATGTATAATTCATTTGCTTGGTATTTGAAGCTTACTTGACGTGCTCATAATACTTAGGTGTATACCTATGAAATGAGACTTTTTTTTCAATTTTAAACGTTTATTAACAAAAAATGGTTACAAATTTAATCTTCAAAATAATAGCCATCGCTAGCGACACATTTTACCCATATCTCAGGCAATTTGTGAATGCCGCGCCAAAAAAATTGGCCGTCTTTGGCCGCAAACCAATCATCGA
>VTPC01001309.1:58734-102423 GCA_011009095.1 Ignelater luminosus
AAAAATTGAAATCTAACACCGTATATAAAGAGATATAACGAGATATCCTATACTATTACCACCAAAGAAAGTAATCGTCCCTTGAAAACCGATATTTTCAACATGGGTCACTTTAAATTTTAAACGGGGGTTGATAAGGGCGAACGATTTTGTACGAACAGAAACTTCTGGGTCTTTCTTACGTGACTTTCTGATGAACGATTGTTTCATTGCTACTTACTTACTTATATACAAGTTTGAGTTGTTCCAGATCAATTTTTAATAGTGTTTTATTCCATTTTCTATTCTATTCTAAAATTAACTGTCGATACATTCGCATTTTTGCCAAACTTTTAGTAGTAAGAAAAAGAAATTTCAGTGCCCAATCATGACAGTCCTTGACATAACATAAACAAGTTTTTTTCTCCAGGATCATCCGAGACAATTAAAGATCAAGAACTCTAATAGCAAATGCAGTTTAAAATAATTTTTCTGAATTCTGGATCTTGTTGGTATACTTCACAGTCCAGACTCCTACAGCTGAGCTATTTAGGCTTAAAACCCAAAATATTTATCAATCTAAGTAGGGTCGACTTCAGACACACTAAGCTATTTAGACACTTTTTTTACTTATCACATATTTTTTTTACCTTGCTTTATCTCGGTATAGGAAGGTTCAAAGGTCTAATTTTGACCCAAGGCGTATTAAGTTCTGAATCAATAATAATAATAATGAAAGCTGAACTACCGAGAAAATATCAAAACAATATGCTAGCTTTTAGCAGCAGTGTTTGTTTTAGAACAAAAGCATTGACAGGCGAGTATATAATTTCTAAAGGAAGAAGTATTTTCGGTCAAATGATTCTTGATGCTTTCTCAGATGTGTCACAACCTTCGATAGGGAGCAGAATGTATCCAGTAATACGCGGAGTTACTTTATCTTTGAATAAGACAAGTTAGTTTAGAAGTGACAAAAGCAGAATGGAAAGATTTCGATGATCTAGATAGAGTGAAAATTGGAGTTTTCTCAAGAGCTTAGTGGTTTTGGGGACGATTTGAGTTTAAAGACCGTTAGGTAACTGGACTGCTGTAATATTAAATATTAACACAGTTTTCTTGTGTTCTGAATTCTGTATCTCAGTCTTCAGATCTAGTAAAAACCATTCATATTTTAACCTCGTTCTGAAGACTCGACGCAGAACATGTTAAACATGATTTTATGCTGCCAGAAGCAAGTCGAACTTCACGACTGGATAAAGTCTTTCAGAATTAAACCGAACCATAAACTCAACATTTTATCAGAGGGAGCCTTTTACGTCTATTACTACAATTTTACTATTAGATGTCTGGAGATATTTTTCACCCAGAGGGGTGCGTATGCATTCCCTCGCACTTCACTCGAGGCTCCCATGCAACACAACAATTGTCACTTTATATGGTAGCGAAAAGCTGAAGTTATGCAAAGTTTCGTCTTCGTCTTCCAGATACATACATAATATCAATGAAACGTGTAAAATAGTTTACTCTTAAAAGTAAATTTTTGCTAAAAAGACTACAGCAGTTTGTGCTAAAAGAACAGATTTGGCATACTTACACTAGCTACTAAGGCCTTTACATAATCTAAAGAAGTCGGTTTTATCCCAATGGTGGATTTGGGGGGGTTTAGAACTTTTTGCCAATAGAAATGTCTAAGATCTAAAGCAACCATTAGGTAGTTTCTTTAATAAAAAAAGAGTTTTTGCCTTTTGAGTTGTTTCCATAAATAGTTTATGGAAAGATTCCAAAACGCATTAGAGGTACAAGTGGATTTCTGCATAAAGTAGAATGTATATCAGAGGGCGTTATGCGCAACTAACTTTTAATGGTTGTCAAAATCATTACTGTAACAGAAATATGCAAGCAACGCAAATTATCTAAATGATTGTATTGAGCGCGAAAATCTACCACCTTCAAAAAGTAGTTAATGAACTGTTGAAGATAAAGTTTGTTTCTGTAAGGAGCGCAGGTTTCTTCACAACCAAAAATAACAAAAATGACGAGTGCGCTGTAGCACAAGTAAATGCCAGCGTAGAGAACTAGTTCGATCAACTTGAGATTTTAATAATTTTGTCTGTCTATTTTTATTTCAATTGTTAATATGAGGAATGACTCGTATATTTTCAAATGAAGGTCAAAAGGCAGTTATGAGTCAATTAAAGTAAATGTGAAAGACAAGATAAGCAAGATGCATGTCTCAAGAGTCAGGACTACGTAATCAAAGAAAACAGCAGAGCACAGAAATTTGAACATTGGCCAGATCGGGGATTCTAATTTTCTCTCTGATCTACCTCCATGCTTTTTAATTTTTGTTTTATTACGTCACCAAAGTAGTGTATCATCGCGAGTTAAATTGTTTTGATACTAAATGTTAGTTTAGGAAATCATAATAAATATTACAGAAGATAAATATGTCGATTCTGTTTCCATGTCTAATTCATTTGCTTGGTTTTTGAAGCTTACTTGACGTGCTCATAATATATGTGTCTAGCTTTTGTTCTTTTTTGTTCTTCAAAGACTCGGGGTGTATTTTCCGCTTTGCACTGAAAGCATAATTGTTGGCAGTATTTTTGGTTGTGTCTGTTTAACTTGGATTTTTGCTGTATTAAATTATGTCAAGATGGGAGTCAAGAATTCTTCGGCAAATTTAGCAGTGACATATGTAAGTCTATCTTCGTTTAATTTCGTGTTTTTCTACTACGTCTTTAATATATGGTAGCTCTCTTGTTTTATGTCACCTACATAGCCACATAATTGTGATGTTTATTTCCTCTTAAATATTTTTTGTAATGATGTTTATAACAGTACACAGTATATACAGATTAATATTTGGGACATGTTCTCTATGGTCTCTATACCTGATATTTTTTTTATTTTCATTAAAATCATTTAAATAGAAACGGTTATATCTAGCCAACACCTTTAAATATTTAAATTAATTATTCATTTCCTAACTTAAAACTTTCCAAATGATTTAAGGATTACAAAGTTAGATTAGATTGAAAAACAGTTATTACAATTCAGATTAGCATTTAATTTAAACTTCTTTGTGTTAGCCCTTTTTAATATCTAATGTATTGTCATAGTACTGAATTACATAATCAAATGCTTATAAGATAGTTACAACGTGTGAATTACCTCTTTAAACTGTAATATTGAATGGCTCCATGGGGTGCTGTATGCATTACTTGCTGCTACATACTTGGTTAGATTCGAATATATCCAAACTAATTAATAACAAGCATAGCACAGCCCTAGCAATTAAATTTACACAATTTACAACTCGAAACCTATGTAAACAGTGATTTGTATTCGTCATACAGTTACCTAGAAAAGAGAAAATGTACTACAGAATACAGATTGTACCTTGAAATTAACAGAGCTTGAGTTGGTTCAGTTCGTAGCTAATTAAATTTATTGTATAGTAATTGTTTAAATTAATTATATTTATTGTTCTATAAACAACAGATTGTAACATACTAATTGTAAGTAGATTTAACGCAATAACAGTATCGAGTAAGGAGTAAGATATGTAACCAACAAAATAATTTGTTGCAAGCTTGACACAACTAGTAGATTTAGAATATTAGGGCAAGCTTCTCAGTTCAATACTAGCGTAGCCTTTTTCCATTATATTTCATCACTATCTTTGCTTGTCTTTGATATTGATGCAGTAAAGTTGCTGCTTATTCTGTAAGGTGGAGTATGTAATTTTGTTTATATTTTGTATCTGTTTTCATGATTAGATCTTGCCAATATTGTGTGAGATTTATGATTTTCAAAAGTGTTTCACTTTATGTGTTATGTTCATTTTATTTATTTATTATAAATCGCTTTTCTTACTAAAACGCAGTTTTTAGTTGGTGCTATACAAATAAATTTCTGAAATAAATTCTGAGTTTCAATATTTGTAGGAAACTTGGGTTATCGATTTTATTTTATTTTCTTATAAATATTATAACCAGACCAACTTTCTGCAGTTAGTTTACTGCTTTATGTCTTCTTCAAAGTCGCTTTGAGATCATCCCCTGGATGAACTGTGTGCATGACATTGAGTACTAAGTAAAAACAATTATTCAAGCTAAAAGTCAATAATGGTTTTGGGCACGAAACAAGATCTTGTTATAACCTTCTAAAATAAAATCGAAAATCGATGCTTCTACAAGAAGAGCAGTACCTAAAGCTTGTGAAAACCCTTGCAAATTACTAGGGTCTATGGCTTGATCTTGTGATGTGAAGGCTCGTCTTTCTTGAGGGAAGCAAAAGACGTTTTGTTCTATTAACTGGGGATAGACGGTTACCAATTCTTTTTGTACACTTTTGTATTTTAGTACGTTCATTCCATTTAAAGCGGCATCACGAATATAAACTTACTGTTTATTCTATAGAATTTTTGGCAGAGTTTACGTTACTGTTATACGAGTTTATCGTGGATTGGTTTAACTGAATTCTTAGTTTAAAAACTTACAATAACATCATGTTGCATTTGGTTAGTTGATATCGTTTAATTGAATTCTTCTTTTGATAATCTTGCTAAAACCTTCTAATGGATTAATTATTAATAACTTTTTCAAAGTCTATTAAAGTCAAAGTCAGAATGCCGTAATTTGGATTATTATTAAATATTTCGTAATGTACCACCTTTCTCTGTGTCTCAAACTTTTAATGAGGGTAATTTTAACCTGCTTTGTGCTTAACTTCTGTAGCTACATAAAAGTAAGATCCAGTAAAATAATTTTTTTTAATTAAGCTAATCAGTCATTCAGTAATTACTAACATTCATTAAAAGCCTTTTTAATACACTTTTAAGAAGTTTTTTGCTTAGAAGATCGGAATAGTGTTAAAATTATCAAAAAACGAAATGTTTTGCTTTTTAAAGGAGAACGTATATTTATTTAAGCAGAAATGTTCTTCTAATATGGCGGGATGAACAATAATATTTTTAATTATTAGTGTATCATTCATTCTTACTACAACAACATAGCCTTGCATTTCCTTGGGAAATTCTTATAAAACGCTTAATTATATGCCACATAAATTGTTATTTCCCTCTTGAAATTTCTCTTGGTGCAATTCGCACAATTTCAAATAATATTTGACAGAAGCACTGGTTCAAATAATCTTCTAACCAAGATAAACTAAAGAAATGAGCCACAACGAACTGAATGAAAAACAACAAGCAAAGCCAGATTTGCTAAATCGCACGCTCTAAGTAAAAATGAGGTGGTGGACATAGTGAACTGATTTATTAACCACAACTTGTTGGTTCAAGCCCGACTAAGGACAACGAGACCATGGTCAGTGAAATATTTAGTTCGTGGGTAGTTGCAGATTAGACAGGTAAAGGTCACAGATGGGCTTAATATATTTGTAATTCTAAATTCCTATTATGATTTAAAAGACCGCAGACGTACTAGTAGATAATACCTTTGCGGCCAAAAAGACTTTTTAAGATCCAAATTAGAATTTGGCTTCAAAAGCAGAAATAAGAATTTTCTGTTAAATCTTAGATCAGTGAACGGTCGGTATTTTTCGCTCCCATATGAGTTCAACGTTGAGAATAACATATCCGTTGACATCAACAAACAAACCTTACAAAACCAGAATAAACAACTCACTGCATAATACCATAAAAGATTATAAACTGATGCATCTCAGAGAAGAAAATTCAAGTGTGGGATGAAAATCTCAAAAGGATTCTGCTAAAGAAAAAATATATATAAAATTTTAAGATGGTGAAAGTAAAAGGAGAAAGGTGATTAACAAAGAAAATAGAACAACAGAAGGGAACATAGTAACGGGGAAAGAAAAGAAAAGAGAAAGGAAAGTCGAGAACAAAGAAACAGCAAAATGGTGAAAGTGGCTAGTGGATAGAAAAATAGCTAGATCCAGAAAAAGGGCAAAATGTAGCAGAAGAAAGCAAATAGAAGTCGGCAACAGTAAGAAGAAATACAAAAGGTAACCATCGCTAAACAAAAGTAAGAAAGACAATGAAATGGTAAAAAGAGAAAAAGATCAAGAGTAAAGAAATAACAGTAACAGTCATTAGCATACTGATTAGGTTATTCTAAAAGAGTCCGTTTATTGAAAAACGGATCTATTAAAAATAAACGACCTTTCTTCGACATACCCATTTTCTAGATGTCGATTTGAATGGTTCTTGCATATATCATACCCTTAAGATCCAATAGGGACCATGAACTTTTACTCCTCTCCCTGATGAAAGAGAAGGACACGGATAGAAAAAGCTGTCTAGACCTTGGTGCCCACAACCGAGAAGTCTGAGTCGCGGCGCTGTATTTGTTTTGAGCCAACCAAAGTTGAGTTTTGTTTTAGAAGCGTATTTCAGGGTAGCGGATGTGGAGGTTTTTGTGAAATATCGGAACCTGTTTGGTGTGTTCGTTCCCATAGTGGTTCTGTGTGCGAAAACTACTAAAAAGAAGTTTTCCGTTCCAGGAGATAATTTTTCTTGCAGTACTAGCCCAGACTATAATGTCGAATAGAAGTATCTAGACTTAGATTATTGAAAAACAAGCTTTTATTTGTTACTTTATAATACAGCCAAGTTAGGGCAAAAAAGGGGATATCCCGGAAAAGTTCATAAAAGTTGGGATACTTTGTAGGGTATTTGGAGAGGGTCCCCTGATGTATGAAACATAGTTATCTCTCCCTTTTTGCTGATCTCACGTAGGCAGAGGATAAAATCTGTCAATTTTCTAACTTTTCTTTATTTTTTGTAAATATCTCGGAAAATATCGATCTTAGCGAAAACTATATTCGTGTTTTCTAGCGATGATTGTTTTCGAGATAATTGAGTTGGTGCAAGGACTTTCCTCCTACACTCGCTACCCTTTAAAGCTGTAACCATCAAACCTGATTTTGATTAATAATGTATTATCCGTAATTTTAGAGAGAGGGAATAGTCTCTTGCACCAATTCCTAAAACATCTCAAATTTCAGACTCAATTATCGCTAGAAAAATATGAATAGAATCGAGTTTGTAGAAAATCTTGTCTACTTTAATTTTATACAGGGTGTATGGTTTGCTAAGATTGATATTTACAAAAAAACAGGAGAAAAGTTAGAAAATTGATAGGTTTTGTCCTCTAACTACGCGAGCTCATCAAAAATGAGGGACATAATTATGTTTCATACATCAAAAGACCACCTTCAACAACTCTACAAATTATCAAAACTTCTGTAAACTTTTTTGGGAAAGCCTCTAATTTGACTGTACAATTTAAATCACACACAAATAATGAAACACGAGAATTCACTACATCAACCCAAGTGATTATAAAGAAGTAGTAATATTTTAGACACATTTGTTCTGTAAACCCTGTAAACTAAGTTGTCCTTTATAAAGACATAATTTTTTAGATTTCACCGAAAGCAAGCAGGTTTAATATTTCTCGGATAGCAAGCAATTGACATTATTGAACTGATTAGCCCCAATGCAACAAACCTAATCACACTGTTAAATCACAGGTTTGTCTCAACTTCTTGAGATTTACACAGCTCTCAAACTATCCAGGTCAGAACTATAGCTCACAGTCATAAAAAGCAAAGGAAGTTTCTAATACGGTTTGTAATTTCAGAGCAAGTCAATGCTGACACTCAGCGTGATCTTTGCTTGATTCACTGCCCTATTGTAGAGTTTCGAGATTTGTGAGGTCCTCAACGCAAACCCCACTATTTCCTGAACTGAATTAAGTACTCGTCATAACGAAAGGTATTAGAAACTAGGCAATGTTAGTGAAATGTAAATGGTAATGACATAAAGCAAAATACATTTGCTCTGGTTTGACACATATGCTTTAAAAATAACAAGTGCATCGATTTAATTTTATATACATAGTAGTTTCTGGATTAAATGTTGAGTAATTCTCTAGTCATTTTTAAAACGTTCCGCTTACCCTTGAGATTTCTACATTTTCAAATGCACGCTTAAGTCCATGGACTTAGCATAGCATGCATTTGTGTTATTTGTTATCTTTTACATTTATTTATTTTCTTATTGATTACATGCAATTACTTTAACTTTTTTTAAGCAATTTCAATGCAATTTTCTAATCAGATTATTTGATCCTTTCGTTTTCAAGTTTAAGAATAAACAAACCAATTAGTTGAACTAATCTTAACGATCTTATTTTGATACCATTGAGCATTTTAAAAATGTTAATTTACTTTGTTTTTAAACTTTGTGCTATGAAGATGCTTGTTCATGACTTGAGAATTCTTTAAAAATAAAATTTTGTATTCATAAATATTTTATTGTTGTCTTTCTACTGTCTTATAGTCGTTTATATAATTTTAAAGCTGTCTTGTTAAACAATATTTAACAAATCTTAGTTTTCAAGAAAAACATATTTTTGTACTTTTATATTTGCATAAACTCTTTTTTCATAATAAGTAAAATTTTAAAACAAAATTAAAAATGAAAAAGGAAAAGCAAATTCATTCAATAAAAAAGAGAACAAAAAACATCACCGGTTTATGAAACTCCGACATAGTGTTGCTCTTTTCCTATTTGTAAAAAAGGAACACCATAATAATATGCATGTTGGTTAGAATACTTGGTTCAATTTTTGACTGCAATTACTATAACTTAATTATTTTAATTACAGCACATTTTTAATTCTCAGGTTAAACTGTCCTCTAAATACGAAAATAAATGGTCAACACTTAATCCAAACAGCAAAACACGTGGACATAAAAATCATACAATTCTGTCCAACAGCTAATAAACCGTTTTGGATTTACGAATATATACATACGTAAGTAGAGAACTTTAAACAAAAGCATCATTTCAGACTTTCCTTCAACTTATCAACTTATCGCTAAATTTGGTAACATCGAGTAAATTCTGTTTGAAGATGTTATCAATATCCTTGCATGCTGAAAGAAAATACCCGCAAATTAATTAGATAAAGCTGTCGAGAACAGTTTTTTTTAAAGAGAATGACCTACCAGCTGAAAGATCAATACCAAGCTTATTCTTATGAATTCTGATCCAATTTTAAATTTTAATATCGTTTTTAAGAATTTTAAAAACGTTATTGCATTCTATGAAAAAATGAGCTTAAAATGCATGAAACAGCTTTTAATAAATTAAGTAATATACTATTTTATTCAGAAGATATCTGCTTTAAAAAGAAGCCAAAGCATGATACGTTTTCAAGAAGGAAGAGGAAAACGCGATTTTATTATAATAAAAATACAGTTTTAATGTCCTTTAATTATCTTTTCAACATCAAAGCCATTTAATAAAGTACGAGGAATTTGGCACCTTTTCAAGATTTTATCTTTCGAGATTCAAAAGGAATTATTTATATTCTAAGGTTTCTAAGGAGCTTCTTCCTATTTGGGGTTTTAAATGGTGTATTAATAACTGTATTTTGATATGATGAATAACACAAAGCTTTTCACAACTGAATATAGTCATTTGTTCCTTTTACAAATGATTTATTAAAATATTCTGAGGCTATTTAAAATTGAGAATTGTGAATTATTTATATTCAACTTTGAACACATGGTAGAATAAATCCGCTTTTAAAGATTTATTTCGTACATATCGTACACTACTGCGTAATTCTTATAAATGTTTTTTTGTTCTTAGAAGCTTCTTTTACTTAAATAGATATAATTGAAATTCTATTTACGTAGTATTTTCTGCTAATATTATACGGGTTGGTGTAACTCAGAATCATGTTAGTTTGTCTGGTAAGAACCCTTATAGTTATAGTAAAGCTTGTTTTGACTCGTCATGAGACAGGGCTATAGATAGTAAGATTTAAGATAATTCTGTTTAGAAAATACATATATTGATTGGAAGGTTTTAGCTTGGTTGCACAAAAATAATTTGATCAGTTGATTAGTCGATCTGATTGGAAAAGTCTGACTATTTCACTACTTCTGATTGGTTAATCAATTGATCAAGTGGTTGGTCAATGGATCAAGCATTTGACAAAGCTTTGCGCAATCCGGCCTTAATCTGGTAGTGGTAGTAACGAAGAACGTTCGTAGAACTGTAATGTAGGATCCAAAAAAATTAAAACCGGAGCTTTGTGAGGAAGAAGCAGACAGTTACGAGAAGACAAGGCCAGTTTCCCCACCCAACATTATATAGACGATGACTTCACCACTGTCGAAGCAGGAATTCACTAGACATTTATTCCCTGCAGTTACTGTTAAGATAAGTTAACCATAAGGCATAAATAAATTCAACTAGAATCTACATGGTTCGTTGTTCATTAAAACCTACAATTCATAATCAACCTTCATACTCATCAAATACTTATCAATGTGTATAAATTGGTAATATTTCTAATGCCTAGTGAATCTTTTACAAAATTGAAAAGTTCTAAGTATATCAAGACATGGGAGAAAATTGTAAGTTTTAACTTCCTTGATGAATTGACAGTTGATTGTTAACCATCGCAATGTCGGCTTTAGAGGTCAGTCGACCTCTCTTCAGCCCGTGGAGTGGTATTTGATGGATACTGTTCGTAATGTTCGTCGCTTTGGATTGATGATAATTCGGTTGTTGTCTTCGGCGTTGGAGGCAAGGCAGTGAAGACGGCTTGGGACGCTGGATTTCGTTTTGTCGTTGGCGTCACGGCGGTTTTTGAATTTTCTGGAGTTGACGTTGGTTGGATGGATATCGGCGGTCTTGTTTATCGAATTTCTTGATGTTATCGGAGTAAAGATGATTATCGAATTCTTATTGATGGATTTCTGTTTTGATATAGACGACGGCGAGGGTGGAGATGTCGTAGGTGGTGGTGCGTAAACTGCATTGGAGTTTGTGTTAGTTATGGGTTGATCGGACGTTGGTGGATAAATAATTGATTGATTGAGGTAGGTATGGTTAGGTTAATGATTAGTGGATTTGGAATTGATTGGTTAAATATGATAATTGGAATGAGGGTAGGTGTGGTCAACGGTTCTTTTCAGAAACACAACTTCCCCACGGTTCACACCGTGAGAGGATTTAGGAGGGAATGGGATGGGAGAGAAAGGAGCACCTGCCTCCCGCTGCAGGTCGTTTGGATGAGGCTGAGAAATCACACCATCACGCAGGGATTCGGCAGGTGGAATTGGAAACTACCACTCGACCCCCAACCGGATGTTGAATTTCCTTGGAGTGCTGCTTACTTTTCTGCTTCAGTGCATTATCGCACCGACTGGATCCGGGTCGACCGTTTCGCGTGGCGCTCGAAGCCGGACTCCGTGACAGTTGAGAGAGAATAGAACCCTTTTATAACACAATGTGATAGAGATATCAACATATTGGAACTATTAAGAAAACCTACGGATATTTCTGTTTACTGTTACACTGGAGTTTTAGAAAGTTGGGTGTTTTTACTTCAGCAACTAGAGCACTTGATTTCACTCCTAGTAATGATCTCATTAACAGTATTAACGTTAAAATAGAGAAAACACTTAACTAGTACATACATATGGTAGATGTACTTACAAGGGTATCCGAGACTATTCATCCAAATCAATCTTGAATTATGCGTTCTTTGAAACCGTGAACGACTGCCTTGATATATGAACTTCTAGCGTCCCACGCCTTTCAACACTTCTTAAAAACCAGAAATTAAAAAAAAATACTTTTAGGAATGCGACGTCACTCCCTAGACCTTCGCAGAAAAAAGGTTTCGCCGTTTGTCAGTTAATTCTTTTCAAATGTACTTTAATATTTCTTTAGAACTATTTTAAACGTCTGCACATTGTAAATTTTTGTAAATAGTAAAGAATTCTGCTTTTGTCTAATTCCTCTTGAACGACCTACAGCAATATTTCCTTGAAGATCCTTAGGACACTTAAGCATTATTATTAGAATACCTACTTCTATGGAAAAGGCCTGGGAACTACAAACTTTACCTTTTATTTATGTAGGTACAAATTATATAAAAGCTGGTCAGCACTTCACAGACTCTCTTTTAGTGTTTGAATCAGCCAAACATCAACTCACATCAGTTGATCAGTTTTTTACGGTTCCACAACAGTTGAAACAACTTGTAAACCTGTTTATAAAGTGCTAATAAATAATGTTAATTATTTTATACTTTTATTTATTATTATAGACAACGGTACTAATACTTCACACAGCTCTTAACAGTGATGTAACATTGATAACACACGGACCTTTTCGAACTTAATAATTTCTTAATTAAAATAGAATATGCAAATTGATATCACATTTCGAATGGAATCTGAAAGCCAAATCTACTAAAATAAAGCGAAACAGTTAATACAAAAAAGAAGCATCTGAATTTTAGACTTTCTTATTTTAGAAAGATAATATGTTCGTATGCATTGGATTTAAAGACAAACTGAAAGATATATATTAAGATACATACACCTGGATCTTTCACCATCAACTAATGGGCGAGGTGGTCTACCCATAGTGTAGTATTAGTGCGGCTTGCTTGCCAGACTCCGTGATAGCATTTCAAGACGTTATTTTTGCATGGCATTTTATCTGGAGACGAATTTGTTTCGGCTCAGACCGCTGCTAGTCCTTGGTGGAAATTGCGATTAGGGCTTAATAATTTTTGGTACACATACGTCTCAAATATTTATGGGAACGGGACGCTAGTTTATCCCATTTAGGTACGTTATCATATCAGATCTTTAACATCAACACGACTTCATCAACACGACTTTATCAACACAACCAACTTCAGGATAGTCTCGGACTTCTTGATTTAGGCGCCACGGGCATACCCTAAACTTAGGTCACAAGCCGCCATACCATCTACCACCGGAAAATGAAAAATAAAAAGCTTGGGTCTGGCTGTCTCTATTCAAGACAATAAAAAATTCGCACTTGACCTTGAAAACATTCTGAAGTCAACCTTATCAATTTACCGCTAATTTAGCCTATTTGACTACGATCCTAAGTCCAATCTCGATCACACCAAATTTCTAACAACCACATGACTTCACCGCCATTGACAAAAGCTCCATTATTACTAAAAGCAACACACAGATTAATAGACGAGTCGTAGCCAAAAATGCTACTGCTAACATAACAGAATAAAAATGTCTTGTCTTTGTCTCCATTGCCATCACCAAACAGCATATTTATCTGCTTTTTAGAATAGTCACGGGATCATCTGGAATCAGAAAACAACAATACCATCATATAAACTCAAACGTATAGAGGTGTTTGAACTACTCTCTTTTATAATTTAACTGGGAATTTTTTATTTATACTCCACAATTTATCTTTCTAATAATTAAGCTTTCAGTATCAATTTCCAAGGAGTTCAGGATGCCTGAGGCATGAAATGACAAGAGATTTCAATATATAATGCGTCTTCAAGGTGGTAAGAAAGAGGAAACCTTAGATGCAAGTACGATCAGGTGAAAAAGTAACCTTGGCGGTACAAACACGAGCAAATTGACAAACAGTAGTTCTTGACGGTACAAACTTGACCTAGAGAAAGAGAAGAAGAAAAAAGTCTTTACTGGTGAAAGTACGACTATTGAGTAGTATAACTGCGAGGCAACTCTTAATGGTACAAGCACGACCATGAAATTATGAGCATGATGGTGGAAAGGAAAATCTTGACAGAATAAGTGTGATTATGGAAAAGAATAATCGCAAGCAAAAGCTGACCGTATAAGAATGATTTCGAAAAACAACATATTTCCAACGACATCAGCATGACCAAGGACTGATAGGAAGAGAATTTATAAACACGATCAGGAGAGTTTAGATTTTCTGCGTTACACAACTAATACATAGATTTTAAATTAGTGGTAGTAAAAGGTACGATTGATTACTGGGTATACTATTTATGGTGCAACAAATTTGCTTTTCTAACATAACTCTTCTTTATTCCACATTATCTTCGGTGGAATCGATAGCAAACTGCATTGTAGTATATGTAGGGTGTTAGAAAAAGTATTGAAGAATTATAGAACGTATGGTACTTGCTGAAATAAATCAAAAAATTCCTATTAACATATATTAGCAAACCAACCCTTTCTGAGATAGAGCGCTTCGTTTATCTCAACATAATTTATTAAAACTAAAGAAAAAAATATTTATGACGGAACACAGGTAATAAATAAAACATCTTATTGAGAACAAGTTATCTCCGTGCACGGTTTTCTCAAACTTTTTTATTTGATTTCATTCGGTATTAGGATCGGTTACCAAAAATCTAAAAAATAAAATTTTATAAAAGCTAAGAATTCGTATTGGTCTACAAACATTTTACATTCCCCTATACAGGGTGTTACTAAATGTTGTGTACTTATCTTATTGGATGATTCTTGGGCCAATTGTAAGTCGAAAAGTTCATATAAATGTATGTCCTAAAATGCTTGGTTTTCTAAATACAGGGTGTTGAAATTTTTATTTTTTTTCTTTTTTACCAAAAATTTCAAAAACCGTTTAAGATATTACACAAAACGTTTCCTTAGCAACGGACAAAGCTAACTTAATTTTGTGTAAACGGTTTTCGTTTAGGAACAAGTTGCAGATATCCATTTCGACTTAGAATTGGCTCAAAAATCACCCATTAAAATAAGTACATAACATTAAGTAACACCCTGTATGTTTATTCTCGAAAATACAATTTTTATAAAAACATAGTAAAAATAAAAAACAACATTCAAATAACCATAAAGACCTTATTGAAGGCTTTGTCAAATACGAATACAAAAAGCTTTTTTATATTTTCTTTTTGCAATGCATATTTATTGCTCTGGCGAAATAAATCAGGAAATTCTGTTTCCATTATTTGATTTTCCTGGTTCCACTCTATACGTTCACGAGAAATTTGATTTCTGAAAATGTACAAACCTCCGCGATCTTTTTTAGGATAAAAATAATAACGAGAATTTTAAAAAACTTTTTGTATATTATTATATGTTATAAGTCAGACATACATTATGTTGACCTTTTTGTGAAAAAGTTTATTAATTAAATAACCGGGCGAATGAAAAGAATTACTTTTTTAAAAATAATTTTTCACTACTGTAACATATCAACGTCATTTTAAATCCAGATGAAATTATCCTACGCCGACAGTTTTAGATCATTAATAAAAATTTCTAGCAAAAAGAAATTTTAAATCTTTTAATAAAACAAGGTTAACTTGAGTTAAGTCTTTGTAATGTTAATAACAAATGTTTAAAAACGCGAAAGTACAAATGAAAAACTTTAGATTAATTAAAATATAAAGATAATAATTATTATTACAATTTATGATGAATCAGTTAAAAGACATTTACTTTAATTATATCATCTAATGCAGTTAAACTACCAAAATTGCTAGTCAGGTTAGTTAAAGAGATTAGTAACAAAGCGCATAGTGCACGAAGGCTAAAAGATATTTTCACTTACATTGTTAAACTAAATGTAATAATTTTACGCTGCGCGATCTAAAACTTCAAATGTTTGTATGGAGGTATAAATATGGTTCAAAAAACTTGTACTCAAGGTTAATTGCGAAAAAAATCGCCTATCTTAATAGATAAAAGCCTACTTTTTAATAAGATCGCAATAAAATTATTAAGGCCATTTATTCCTAAAATGATAAACATTCTGATTATTATAGAAAGAACTAGGAAACTACCAAACGGTAAACTACTTAGCTAACGGCAAAATATCTGATTGCATATACAGGGTGTTAGTGAACTAATAGTCGTCCGGGACACTGGTGGTAGGGGACATCAATACAAACAGAAAAGTCTTATACAACCACGGTCAAATCTCAACGGTTTTCCCAGAAATGATTAATAAAGTTCTAGACTTTCATACGTTATTATTCAATAACTTATATAGATTCCACTTTAAGATTTGTTCAGAACATTGGTCTCACCCACCCTAATAAAAAAGTATTGTACAATTTTTTCGTAAATTTATTAGTTTAGCCACAAAAGAACAAAAGACATTACGAAAAATGCATGAATGAAATTACTGAGAGAAATGGCAACTCTGCATTAATTGAAAAAGAAATTTCGCTTTCACACTTTCTCTTTCTTTAACCCTAGTCAAGCCAGACATTCTAGTAAATTGCGGATGGTTTGTTCCTTTTACCGTCAGCTATCTTCTTTTATCTTGGTCAAAGAAGTAAACCCATCTTTGTTCTGCTTTTAAGCTTTAAGTGTACCCCCTAGGAAGTTTACATACAACGGTACACGAAATACGCTCAAATTCAAAACATCTGAATTTAGAGCAATAAACAAGCTTTTGCAGCCAGCCATGTGATTGCGATCATTTCAGGTTTAGTTTCTTTTTGTGCGCAATGGACGCTTATTACACCCTATTTACAGTTAATGCTAGTACTATTACTTTTCTAACATTTTTATGCAATGCTAATAATTTAGATAAGTTTTAATCAAGGAATTTCTTGACATGCGAAGGTGAGTGTAGGTATTTTTTAACAAATCCCCTTTTTCTAAAAATACGTACTCCTTAAAGTCAAAGAATTATTTAAAGTCTTCCGGTATTAGCATAAAATAAAATAATAAGCAATCCAAACAGCAATTAAGCTTGTATTATTTTCAAATAGTCATTTTTCGGTAATCACAATAATCCACTTTTTGTAAGTATTTCAATTTACACACTCTATTATTAATTGAGTGTTAATTTACATAATAAGTGATTTTTGTTGAATAATAGTTTCCAGGATAATCTAACATCAAATTAACTACAAGTAATTTTTTTTAATTTCCTTTTTTCAATTATTTCCTAAAAACCAGCATTTAACAAAAACTACCTTTTACGTAAATTTACATTACAAGAGTCTAGTTTTAAACAATTTGTACAATACGTTGCTTAAGCAACTTCTTTAAAGAAATAACAACCTACAGCCCTTTTAAGTAGGTACAGCAAACAGAAGATTATTTACGGTTTTATGACAAAAGATTCATCCCAGGTAAAACTTCCTAGGAAACTGAACTCAACTTTCTAGTGATTTATTAGGGAGTGTCTAAAATAAATTTGCAAGAGGCTATAATCAAGGTTTTAATGCAACACCGTTGGCAGATAGTACTGTCTATTTCTCACATTTTCTCGAAAACGGAGCAAGATAGAAACAATTGTTACTAAGCTTTTCTATTTCAAATGACTTTTCCTATCACCTGTTTTACGGAGTACTATTAGTTCACTAACACCCTGTATAAAAATAAATGTCAGCTCATATTTTGTTACACTTTAGAAATGATTTTTAGCTTAAGGTGTCTGTGAACGTTCGAAGAAAACCAAATTTAGTCAGTTCAGCAAGAAAACTGCCATGGACTTCAAATATTTTAACTTTTTCTAGCAATAAACAAATCTGTATTTCGAATCTCACTAACATTACAGCACACCAGATAATTAAATGCCCAACCTAAGCATAATATTTACTACTGTAAAAAAACGACAGCTGGGTGACTGTATTTTTACCTGAACATTTTTACCTACCTACTTAATATTTACAACATACATACTACCTGTCGTCCTAATCACAAATACAGAAAAGAATGTTCAAAAGCAATAGAAATGTATGTATTTTTTGTTAGAGCAAAACTTTGATTGTACAGAATAATAAGTAATAACTAACTTCAATCAAATATTACCATACAATTAAAATTACATTTAAATACAAAAAATGAAATCAGAACGATTCGTATGTAAAGTAAAATTACTTTTTTAACTGCTTAAAAAATATTTATACATGCATTTTTGTTATTCGTTGGCGGTGGTTAAAACTATGCATTTATAAAGATGAAAGTAGAATAAAAAATGTAGATATAACTATATCTCCCAGCAAGTACTGTATAAGTTTCCATTCAACCCCGGATTTTAACATTGTCGGCAAAAAGTAGTTAAAAAAAATTTTCTTTAAATGCGATAACATGTTATTAAAAAACTCATCATTTCGCTCTATCAATAACAAAATTTCTTAATTAAAATAGCTATTAACTTCAACGTTACCTTTTCTTACTTTTTCTACTTCCATCCCTTTAGAGTCCAACAAACGAAATAGCCTTGTTATGAGCTGATCGTGCACCTGATAAAAATACGAATGGTTTCGTTTTAGTTTAAAACCGTCATCGGTGTGTGTAGGTTACAAATTTAATCTTTTTTTGCGAGAATTGCAGCTTGTGGTGTCAGTTGCGACGCGATATATGGACATTTTACTTCTATAATGGCATCTTCTCCTTGTATTATAGCATCAGGGCTGGTCCCTAAATAAAATTCCTGCAAGTTTATAAATAATTCATATTCTACAATTATCTTGCTGTAGATACGTTCAAACTGCATCTTAGCTATAGGTTCTTTTTCAGTGCCATAGTTTATATATGTTTACATATGGGTTAGATAACTTTTTAGGATTCATTAGGGATTCAACAATACTACGTCTACTTGTAGACGGTCTTAATCTACATATTCGTCCAAAATTAGACGCAGCTATTGATTTAGATCTTTTAACCATTCTGGGTTGGCGTTTTGCCCTACCGTTCTTTTCTCAATAGCTTCTAAGTCCACAGATGTTCTACGACGCTACGAATCTAGGCATTCTTGCAAGGTTGCTTTTAAAACATCTTTATTTATTACCATATTGCTTGTGGTGGCACCATAATCATTATCAGCAGAAACAAACTTGATTTTGGTTACTTCTCGTTTTTCATGCTGCATATTTTTTGTGTGCGCGCCAGGCGATTTGTTAGTGAACGCTTTGTAAATTTCTCCATGACACTCTATCTTATATATTATAAGAAAGCGCGACAGCATAACAGCGCAGTTTATAAAAACCACGCTGACTAAAATTTACTCTCTTACCGCCAATAACTTTAGCTGCAATTGAATTATACAGCTCTGCCGCGTTGTTGGTCATATTATGAAGTAAACTATTAGAATGGTAGACCAATCTGTTAATATATGACTGTCTCAATATAGTCTGCATTTTTTTACCTTTGGTACCCAGTTTATTTCTCAAGCTTTTGAGCTTACACGAAAGTATCCACTGCATTGCTCGTGATCCCCAAACACATGATTGAGAGAATTTATGATATCAAGTTTTAATAACTGTAAATCAATTTTCATTTGGTTTCTTCTGTATTTTATGGCGCATTTTACTCCAGTTCTCAATCGCTTTATATTGCTTTATAGTAATCGCCGTAGGTGAATGTCGACTAAGTGTCTTGCAAAACTAGATTGTTTTTGGGATAAATCTCGAAGTCGAGTACCGTAATTCCTCATCAGGTAATTGGTACATTCAATCTTCTCGATTATAAAATCCGATCCGTACGGTTTTGTTTCTGTTAATCTCCTGTAAACACTACTGTCACCGTCACCTTCTACAATTAGTTTTCCGTTGATGTGCTAGACCCGCTTCAGTATTTGTAACAATTGTGAGATGGTACTGCTTTTAATAAAGCCTCATACTTAGCACATACACTAAAATATTTATTTTTAACGCCTAGATACAGTAGCTTTCCGGTTTTTTGGCCTATAATACAATCTTATAAAACAAAGAATTATTAGTTCTGTAACCAGATGAGTTTCACATTATTAACATACAACTCCGGAAGATGCAGCGTAGTTTGTCTTATAAGACAATTTGCACCAAGCACCATCAGCTACAACAGTAATAACTCTAATGCCGTCTTTATCAACTTCACCATATTTCTTTGCAAGCTCTGACTCTTCTCGACCAGCTTCTTTCATAGATTTCTAGGCTCTCTGGATGATTATATCGCTAACTTTATCCTGTATCTTAATGTAAGGTTTATTTGATATGCATGGCATATTTTATTGCCGCACAGATTTCTTGAATTTGGGAAAATCCACCTTTTGTGGTTACCAATGCTGCTGCATTTATATCCATAGAAAAGGGATTGTCAGTGAAAACACGTTTTGTAGAACAATACATCTTACATTTCAATTTAAAGTCAGATTTTAGACCGCTTCGAATTTCGTTTGTTAACATTACAGGCAAAAACGCCGACATCAAAGAAACTAAGATAACTAACTGTAAATATTCAAACTCAGAAAAATAGAAATATTTTACAGTTAAGATCTTTTAATCATAATTAGAGAACCTGCTCGATGAAGCACATTCAAGTACAAAGACGCCAACTAATAGCAAAATGTAAATACTCAAAAGCAAGTAAGCCAAATCATTCTACAGCAAAGTACCACTTTTGGTCTTCGCCGACAATCGCTTTTATTCAAGACTGCTTACAAATGTGAATATTTTCAGATTTTATTCAAGCACAGAAGAATAGAAACCATTCCGCAGAAACACAAAATTCTATTAACGTTAAAATAGACACTTGATTATTTTGTACCTTGACTAGGAACATGTAAACTGATCAAACGTTCAATTATTTTAATAAAAATGAGAACCGCTAAATTAACAATGAGCCAGATTCTTAATGTCTAGTATAAAGTAACCAAACAGGTTAGTTAACAAACAAAGAAAAAGGCAATATGCTTGTTTGGTCTAGTATAACCTAATTAGTTATTTGGAATGAGCTAACGCTAGAACAAACTTTTAGTTGTAAACCATCAGAAAGTATGCTTGATTTATTTTCTTTGATTGAGATGAGTAAATTAACCAAGCTATTATTATTCTAATATGCAATGTTGTATTTAAAGTAGCCAGGTAGATAAAAATATATTGTCTTTATAAACCAAGATTTAAAATTATAGTCCATATAAATTTTGATAAGTGGTAATAAATAACTAAATATTATCTTTTACTTGATACTTATAAATAATAAAGCATATAGTACTAATAATTAATAAATTTAGAGTATACTAAAATTACTGATATAAAGTGATAAGAAAGATTAAGTAATTACATCTGTGTTGTTGCACATCAAAATTTTAATGCTTTTTTAGACCCAAATTATCAAACAAATTAATTAAGTAAATTTATTATTTTGAGTATGTATGTGTAGTAAATTATATATTCAATGCCATCAGTAAAAGAATAAAAACAAACTAAACTAAACTGAAGTAATAAGAATGTTTAGTAGTTGCTGTGCAGTATTTAGAAAAACCGTAAAGTTGCACGGAGCATCGTTTTCTCTGAAATAACTTTACTCATAGCGAATATGCGTGTTGCATGTACTGACTATTGGAAGTTTTAAAATCCTGCAATTGCGGACGTGCATGGTGCTGGAATTTGTCTCTTAATAATTTTAATAACGATGTAATCAACGCTATTCTGTTTATATGTTTTATAAAGAATAGCATAATAGTGGAAACTATAATATAAAATAGATTTTCAACAAAAACTGTAAAAATATTGTTGTTGAAGTTGGCTATATTCTACCATATTTAAATAAGCCTAATAACTGTAAACAATATCAGTAATTAGCCTTTTATAGTTTCCACTCTAGTTGAAACCTTCATGAAGAGAAATATGAAGATTATATTCAAAAATATATAAGAATAAGCATTTGAGACGAAAAATTTAGAGAACCAAATTTGAGTTGAATTTCAAGCGTTCACAGGCACCTTAAACGAAAACAAAACAGTTGCTCGCTAGCTAACTCTATGGACAGATCCCTATTACTACTGGAAAGAAGTACCACAGATTATAGAAAGGAACCAGATGTTTCACTTGGTATCGGTGCCTTTGATGTCAGTGGTAAATGTTCGTCACTACGCACATACCCACGCACTTTCCCGCCGAAAAGCGTTTGCGTCATCTGACTATACACAGATGGCACTTTCCAGTGTCGGGTGTATAAAAGGGTGAAAACGCTAGATCTAAAATAAATATATACTTACAATTTTTATCGTATACAAAAAAACAAAAAATAAATTTTGAAATGAAATTTACTGTTAGATTGTAATTTATACACAGAATTCTTAAAATGAGATCAATGTGAATATACAATGCTACTCATAAATAAAAACACGTCACCACTGCGTACGCGCGCACGGCTATTTGCAATCCCTACAAGTTTTTAGAAAAGAGCAGAGTATCGGTGAGTAAAAACATCTAAGTGAAACATCTAGTTCCCCTCTATAATCTATGGAAGTACGGAACACGGCCAAACAGAATTTACCCAAACATCCAAGTAGTCTAATTTAGGTCAAATCTAAAATACGCCAGTTGCTAACATAAAGAAGAAATCTTTAAATTGACTGCTTATAAATATCTTTGAAATCTAGTTAATTGTGTTTACACCCGACTAACCACAGCTAGATAATGCGACTCGACGTTCCCCAAATCGCCTCCAGGATTTACAGTAAGTTGAATGAGTTGGCATTCGAAGCGAGCGAATAGAGTGCACACAGTGTACGTGACGTCACTGATCAAGAATCCCGCGCGTACAGAGATATGGCATTAGTATACAGTATAAAGATTCTCTGAAACAAATTTTGACGACCAAACACAATAAATTGCAGTATTTCGATGCGCCACTAGCTATAGCGTATACCAACACATTCCGAATAATTTACGACACGCGACCGAAATCTCGTTTGATCGGCAGATCAGCTACCTAACTATTTTGCTTCAAACTAAAAACATCAACATCTGAATTTTACAATGCCCAGAAAAACGAGAAAAAATTTTTACTAAAAGACACTTCTAAATTTGATCGCGCAATTAACAGAAATTTGACGTAAGACTTCACTTACATGGATTTAATACAAGTTTGATAGAACCCAACTTCATCCGAACATCTAGGACAAGTTTTGACATTTAACTTTGCAAATCCAAATTTGATTGAAAAGTTTCTGTACGTAATATGGAGAATAGGAGACACGTGAAAGAAAAACAAACGTAGGAACTTACGGACTTTATTGTTTTGAAGAGCAATCTAGGAGATTTTTTTAAAACATTTCTGGAAAAACGCTAACTTTGCTTGCACAAAGTTAACAAAAGTTTTAAGGCAAAGCATTTCAACAATCGTGGAAATCCCAAAACAAATTCAGTAGATCACGTCATTGAGACAATCACCAATTCCTTCCCTTTCATAAATTAACATAATACCAAATGCCAAGATGTTTCTTACAAAAATACGCCTTTTGCAAAGTGCATATTAGAAAGATCCCAAGATTGTCCAAAATGGTCACTTATAAAATGCATTATAGGTACTTACTAATTATAATTGCACATCATGGTAAGTAGATCTCCATGATAAATACACGTAAATAAATATTCTATAAAAATCTCCAAGATGAATAACTTTTGAAGAGTCATATTTAGCTCTAATAGTTTTTAGTAACCTAATACTCACAGCAGCAACTCTGTATTGTCAATAATTGAATTGAAATGTTCTTTCCGGATTTCTTCATTCGTAATTTCGCTGCAAGACAGCATCCAAATCTGCACAAAAATAGACAAAAGAAATGTATGGCAAAAGTATCAAAGATCTAGGAAAATTACGGTACAAAACTTGAAATAAAAGATTATTGGACGAGAAAACCGGGTAGGTAGTACACTGGTATATGCGCCGCACCATATCGAGAAGGAACATTTTTGTTATATTGGGAATAGTATCAGGTGCATCTTATATTCGAAACTAAAGTTTCTCCTTCCAAAAATTTATTTGTTGCTTTATTTTGCTTACTAGTATGACGCAGATGAGTCACGATAAAGTCTCTTGAAAGTCATATAATTTCCGCTTACACAACTGAAAATTTCTTCCTACCAACAAGTAAAACTTGTGATAAAAAATTAAAATAAGTTGCATCTACTTACTTTATCAGAATTTACCGGCACGGTGTCGTATTGTTACTCCAGTTCTTTGATCATATCTCGTACATTTCCAGTGGGTTACAAATATAACAATCTAACAGGCCAGGACAAAGTTCAAACGAACTAAATTTACTGCTACAACTAATGGTACCCCAGAGAACTCCTTTGCAAACGAAAATTCTGCGGTGGATTTCGAATAGACAGACAATTTTGTCATTGGTCACGACACTTGATGCACCATTAAAGCGTGGACGTCTTGTGTTGATTTGTCAAAGATACAGATTGACCAGAATGCAATCAAGATATTAGTAAGCTCCGACGAAGAACGGGTTTTGGTTCTCAGCTGCTTTGCTAAAGCCGACAATGAAACAAATCAATCTGCCAGAAATATTCAGAAGATGATCATTTTCTCGTAATATTGTCAATGCACAACTTCTAAAAGGTTCTTTACATATCACACGCACTTCTCGGAACCATTCTATACACTACTTAAGTAGTTGAACGTAAAACTTTTTTACTCTGAGGAACTAGCCCCATCTCACTTAAGGCGGAATGGAGAAAAGTTTCGACATGCACAAATTGAAATATGTAGCAAATTGCTACCAGTCAGTACCTGATGAAACTACACCATTGTTGATTTTAATTGTTTCTTTATTACTGTCTAGTAATTTACCTTACGAAACTCATGAGCGCTTTTCTACTTTTTAAAAACATAAGGATAGAATATCTAACTTTCCAAACGCTATACTAAATGACCAATGTTTAAAATACACAACAAATCAGAGGAACAAAGCTGCTGACGTTAGAGAAGTTTCACAAAATCTTTTCCGGAAAGGGAAAAAATTCTTTTTCTATTCTTGTAAGTGAATTACCTGTTTTTTCACGTTTCACTATTAAAAGTAGTATGTTGTTCACAAGACAAAATAAATAAAATTTAAAAAAAACTAAAAATTATCACACCACATACGTTGAACGCTCAATGAAATTAAAAGTAAATCTGTCCTTTGTACTTTTGACTTTAATCAGGTGTGTCGGTGGTCTACTGATTGACTTCTTAACTTAATGATTCATTTTTACCAACCAAGATTTATAATAAAATAAAAATAATATACTTAACAAAGAACTTCTAGTATTAAAAATCTACCTACCGTTGTTTGTTGCTAGAACTTCTTAGAAATCTCTATTTCAGTATCAGGTTTAAATTGGCCTCTCAGAATAGTTGCACTTTTTAGTTTTCTTGTTATTCAAGAAATATGGAAATAGTTGAACAAATTAAAAGTTTTATTTAAAGAACTCTAGTCTTCCAGAAAGAAGAAATTACAAAACACTAATTAGGGTTTATTATGTTAATATTAACTTTATTTAACGTTATACTAACTTAAATTTAATTTCTTTCTGTCAGCTCGAAGATTTTTCATGTTACTATTTAAAAAGAATCTTTGAATTGTTAGAAAAGATGCGGGATGATTTTCTTAACGTCTCACAATATAATGGTTCTATCGTCCTACCAACACCTGCACATTAAACCAAAGCTTCAATTAATCAGTAGTTTGCTATAAAAATAGAATTATCTCTATGATTTGACGTATATGCAGAATCTTTTAAATTGTGTCATCATCTTACTTCCTGTGCTTATTCTAGATTAGATAACGTAAGGTGTTAATGTTTACATTTTACAATTTCTTTTAAACGTATTATTAAAATTATTTGTTATTTCATAAATTTGTTAAATAACACACATATTAAATTATAAACTATCTCTCAGCAAATATTTTTATAGTTTTATTGGTTTAGATTAAACAACATCTTGTATAATAAATTTGAATAGATTTGAAAATATACTATAAACGGACTCTACATCCCTTACATCATACGGTAGCCTTGACTCAGACTGATAAATCAAATACTACTTTTCTTATAGGTATACATGCTCTAAGGGAACAAGATACAGCGTAAAACTGTTATATTTTAAAGTTCGTTTCAAGCTTTGCATTTCTTATAACATAATCAACACAGTATCTTTTACTTTCTTTTGCACATCCAATTTGATTCCGCATAACGCTTTTCTTTAACTAACGCTCACTTCTGCATAAAATCAAATTAACATCTACTTGAATACAAAGATTAAATTTTAATCTAGGATTAAGTGTAATAAAACGTTATTACATTAATTATAAAATAATTAAATGATTTAGGAAGTGTTTTAAATCTTTCTTTTAGAAATTTTAAGATTTATGTGATAAGAGTAACCTTGAATTCTAGCGTAAAATAAAATTTTAAAATGTACAGTAATAAACAAGGATCTCATACAAATAAAATTCTTTGGCAACTTTTGACGTTTTCAAAGTTTTACTTTATTTTGCAAATAGACAAGAAACTACAGCAATGGATATGTTTGCTTTTAAATATAATAACTATTATTACTTTTATTGCATCTCAGCAATACAAGTTCTACAGGGAATCTCAATATATGTGCAATTTGAACCGGTATTTGACAGTAATGCCCTCTAGTAAACGAACTGAGAATATACGTGATGTTATTTAAATTGAAATTTTACCAAGAAATGGGGCTTTTATAAGATAAAATATTGGCAACACTGGTCACAACAGTCGAACGCCGAGCCAACGGCCGAGCGAGGTTAGATCAGTGTCGTACACGTGCAAGTACACTATACCTGCAGCGTATTAGTGTAATTGTTGATAAAAAACAATAATTGTACATAATACATGTAGGTATAAATAAGAAACATTTGTAACAAAATAAATTTTTATAAATTACTAAGTAATCAATATGAAAACACAACCAATTTTTTTATTGATTTATTTAAATGTAACCATTGAAGATTGATATTTGAATATAAGAACAATAATGTATCTAAAATGTATTGTGATAAATTTGATTTCTTTGAATATTTGTGCATGATTTACATCCTTTAATTTAATACAATGCTATTATAAATTTGGTACATTGAGATTTAATAACAGAAAATTCAAGGGTAGCCTTTCTAGTAATTCATAATGTCCATAAATAAATCTACAGACGCCACTGACACTGGCGTAGCGACATCTGTTCGAAATATCGGTATTACCTTTCAACTCTTACTTCAAGGTCATCGGTCGGCGTTTAAAGAGAACACAGGATTTTTAAAGAGTTGTTCTACTTTATAATCCCTATACGCTGATTTTATATCCACTTACTTCTAAATATAAACTCAACCAATCAGGAGTTTGTCCGAAAAATCGACATAACTTTATTGGTTATCAACCAAAAATATGTCGACTTCTAAAACCTAACCTCAAAATATTTTTAATTTTGTTAAGTCGTACAAAAAGTATACTGTACAATACGAGTGAAATGCCCGTATTGCATTTGAACAACAACCTCATGCAATAAGGGCATTATATCCAATGTACAATATACCTAGTCTCGCCATGTTTTGAGGCTCATGTTTTGAAGGAGAAGATTTTACTGCCTAACTATTATTACAAAGTATATTGAACACAAAACCGTGTTATTTAAAATGCCTTACATTTCTTCAAGCGTACTTGAAAGCCATCAACGGCAGCACGTGTCACATTCAAAGAATTTTCTTCCGTCGCTTGGATGATGGAGTTCTTAAATTTTTGTGTGTTTTTGAGCATGTCCTACACTCTAGTTCTGACCACAATTTGTAGTGTATGGGGTTGAGGTTAGGGCTAGAAGCAGCCATTCTTCATATGTGATACAGCTTAGGATATTTGTTGAGTCATTTTTGAGTTTTTTTAACCTTGTAGGAAATAACTGAGTCTTATTGAAAAACCCAATGTTTCTCTTTGAAGAGTATTTGTGATAGAGTTTTAATATGCTTTTCAAGGATCTTCTGAATATAATTGGCGTCAATTTTCGTCTTCATGTTGGAAAAGTAAATTTTCGTCAAACTCCCCGCCTCTCCTCCACCAGACCATAACCTTCGATAGGCTTTGGGTTCTCCTGACGTTTTTTCCATTTTCTGGGACGTCTTTGTACGATTTGGGGTAAACTTTATCAAAAGAGAACTTTTTGATGGTCATATCGCGTTAGCAACTGCACTTTTTAAATCCAGCACTCGTAGCCGTTTGTTCAGGAAATTGACACACCTGCGGCTGTAAACATTGAGTTTGTGAATAAACCTGATAGTATGATTTTGAAATTTTCAAGGTTAATTAATAATTTTAAATTTTTTTTTATTCTGTAATCAATGCATTACTACTTTCCGACAGTTTTGTTGTTTGGATTCTGGTTCTCAAAGTCATTTTTTTCCATTATTGTGCGTCTTATAATTAAAATAATTTATTATAATAATTTGTATTTAACAGAAACATAACTAGTTACCCGGTTGGACTTATTTTGAAAATAGATTTGGAAACACAGCTTTTGTAATATTCGAATTCAGAAAACATCTGTAAGACGTAGCCTAACATAAAGTGCAACATTATACAGACCCTAAGGTAGTATTTAAACAGATAATAATAAAAAAAGAATTAAAAAGTAATTCTCATCAAATATAGATTTAAATACAATTCCGTCTGAACCTGGTTAGTAACACACGATCCAGACAAACCATCAGTTAAACCCGAGGGGTTAACCGCTGATGAAGTTTGGTGTACACACGTCATGAAGTACGTGAAGTTTAGATGTGAAGTAGATGAATTATAATGAAATGCATGAAATTCTAATGAAATTCGTGAAATTCGTGAATTTTTAAGTGGTTTGTGAAATTTTAGTAAAGTTCGTGAAATTTTAGTGAAGTTTGTAAAGATTTAATGAAATGTGTGAATTATTGATGAAGTTTACTAAATTTTAATCGAGTTATTATTAGGCTAATAAACCTGCTAATAAAGGAAGAATTTTAATACTTATTAACCGCAAAATGTTTCTGTCTTTTTATTGCTTAATCATGAAAAGTGTACTCCAATTAAATTCATTACTGCTTAAATTTATATATGTTAGTGTTTGTACATTTCTTCAAGTTTTAGAGTTGTTTCTTTGTATACCGTGTTTTTAGGCAATTGAAATTCTCTTGAAAATCTAAATTTTTGACACTTAGAATTAATCGATATTTCTGTATGGTACGTAATGAAATTCACCACCCTGTATAGCTTACTTAAAATACGTAATATAAATAACTACCTGAAGTTAACTAAAGTCTCCACGTGTGAATTAAATTAAAAACGTATTAAAATTCTTTTAACTAAACTTGTTTTATGTAAGTAAATAAATAAAGAAATTAGCAAATGTTTTATTATTGTTATTATGATATTACTTTCAAGGTGTGATGGTGTCTGTGGTGAGAATATGTATGTGCTTGCTTATATTGTCATTGTTATGATCATTAAACTTAAATTTATAATTAATTAGTAAACTCTAGAACTCAAATTATTAACGTTTGTTTTATAATTAATCGAATTCTTTTACTTAAAGTACCTATTATTTTGAATCAGTTAAAATCATAAATTTAAAATTACTTTGTTATTATTAAGAAAGCTATAACGGCTGTAAATAACAAAAATTACTTCTTTAAAGGAAAATCCTAGCCTGCATTTTAATAACGTCTTTGAAGGTTTTTTGAAAAATGTATAATTGATTCTAATTCTGATACAGGTCCGTAGCCAGAGCCGTATATCAGGGGGGAAACAATAAGGTAGAGGGGACATGATCAAATTACATTTTCTTGGGCATTTTCTTTCTTAATAAAAACAGTGATCTACAAGTCGATTATTATAATAATATTTTAAAAAAACTTTTCGAAATATAAAACATAATTTTAATATTTGAATTTTTTAACAAAAAACAAAAATAATAATAATAATTAATAAAGAGTAAGTTTACAAGATTGTTCATTAAATTCTCTTAAAATGACAATGACATAATGATTTCTTCTTCTTCTTCTTCTAGCAAACTCCAAAAATTACTTTTATGACTCGTACAAAAACTTATTTTAGAAATTCTTTTACATTGTTAAAGCAGAGTTTGCCGCCTGGTTCTTAAGATACTGACAAGTAGAAAGCAATATTTTAGTAAACTCTCTTCCTAATCCCTTAAAAAAATCGTAAAACTTACTGACCGTACTACAAATTGCCAGAAGCGGTAAAAGAAGTGTGAAGCTTCTTTCACTATATAATTAAACGAAACCTTCGAGAACCTTGACAAGAACATTATATGTATTATAAGGGAAAGCAATAAAGCAATAAAGATTTAAAAATCTTAGTACAGCTTTTGCCAAATTAAATGAGAGTTTGAAGGATCTAAATCGCTTAATAACTTTTGCGCATTGTATGTTTCTATTGCAATAAATAAAAAGATAAATTGTTTAGATACTTGTATTCTTAAATTTATAATACCTAATTACAATAAAAACCTGTAGAGTGCAGTAATTATTATACAATTTAAATCCAGAGTCTCATTTAATTTGACAAAGACTGTACAAAGATTCAGACAAGCTAAATTTTTCACATGTTTAAGTTACTATTTCAACTTCCATTCAGTAAAATATTTTATTGCTCGGCAAGGAAGAGGGTTGTAAATCTTGAGATTAAGGAAATATCAATACAAAAGAAATTCCCAAAAACTTGTAGTCTATGTAAACAGGTAAACCTTAAAATCCTATAATAAACTTGTACCCGAACTATCCTTAGAAATCTATAAATTGGAAATGACTACGTTTAAAAAAAATAGAAACGTTCTCACGAGAGCTTATGTGTAACAATGAATAAGGTATATGATATAGAAAATGATTACTGATAAACAATTTTTACGCGAACAACGCTTGCAGTCAAATATAACAGACTTTTTTAAATAAGTGAGTTGTATGTGTATATTTGTTAATGTAAGTACATAATATACCGTATTATAATTATTATTTTAAATTTTTAATTGCGTATATGTTAAATTTATAGTGAGATAAACACTAGGTTTCTTGCCTTTTTACTCACGATGTATAAGTTGTTAGAAAATACATAATTCGATCATTTTATCAGTTTATGTAAAAGACCTTCAATTCTTTAAGATTGAACAGTAAGTATTATTCGGTAATATTAATGTATGAAGTCTTGGTGAAGCGCAAAATTATCGATACATACGGTGAAATGAATGATATATAGCAATGATGAAATAGATGAAATTTAGTGAATTATTGATAAAGTAGTGAAGTTCGGTGAATTAATGGTGAAATGGGCGAATTTCTATGAATTACTGACAAAGTAGATGAAGTTCGGCAAATTACTGATAAAGCAGGTGAATTTTGTGAATTGCCGATGAAATATGTGAAGTATGAAGTTTGGTGTACACAATTTGTTCCAGCAGTTAACCCCTCGGTTAAACCAAAATGATTTCTATGTTTGTAATTTCACTTGGAATTTTACTTCGTTTAGCTCAACTAAATTTGTTCGTACTATCACCATTGTTTTCCTGTTTTATTGTTTTTTGCTTTGGTTCTTTCAGTTATTTTTTTCATTGTTTCTTCTTCTTTACTTTAAGAAATTTAGCGAGCTAATTAAATCATTGCAGATGAAACACATTAACTAGCAGAAGATTTTTCTTGCTTGTCTTTTTACAAGTATTCAATAGTTTGCGTAGTAAGTGTGTACCTCAAAATAAAAGCGTAGACGGAAACTGCCTAATTGATAAGGACATCGGGATGTTTTGTGCATGTCTCGTAAACACATGAACCGTTCGGTATTTTGTTTTTATTATAAGACGAGAAAATAATAACACCGTATTTTTTCAGTTCACTTCTAATAAAACCCAACCGTCTTTAATAAAAATTTCATCCGTTTGAAAAACTACAGTAAACCGCTGAGTTGCGTCAAGTGCGACACGACGCTATTTGCAAAATTATTTCTTTGATTTAAGTCGTTCTTACGACGCTGCCAGTTTATGTTGAAAATACCGATAAACGTCGCAACACAGGTTAATGCTATTTATCCCAGGAGCAGTAATCAAGGTGACACGCTACCAGCAACGGTGATTAGGCGCTGCCAGTAATCGCTTACTTGCTCTTGGACGACTTTATTGATAACTATATCCCATCTTGTTAATATTCCTCATGGATTTGAAAAACCTAACCTCAAATACATACAGCAGCAGACTACAAAGCGCTTTTTGAAACGCTGCATGAAATTCCGATAGCAAAACAAAACTTATGATACAAATGCAACCAATTGCTGCTTGCTGCTGGACACAAGCAATGCTTCTTTAATTGCGTTAGCTTACAGGTATTAATTACATCACTTCGTCCGGCTTCCGATGAATATGTTTTTGTGACGTCAAGTCAGGCTTAAAAACTGAAAGTTCAACATTATTCTCAATGCGAATTCTAAACATCTGTGAATGCAAAGCATAACCGCAACGAATACCTGTTTTGTTACTTTTTCCAAATCTTGGCGGCCATTTTGACCAAGTTCCCGAGGTGATATCAAAAAAACGAAGATACCACGTAGTCTTTAGTTTTTGATGTAGAATCCAAATCTTAAGTCAAAATTTCAAAATCTGACAAAAAATGCGTACAGGCATACATATATAAAGACAGACAGACAAACAGATAGACAGACTTCGCAAATTCAGTAACGACTCCTTCGGAGTTCGTTGAAAATAACTTAATAGTAATAAACTATTGTTTAGTTTATCTACTGTGAAATTAATTTTTTAAATCGCAATTACACATTATAATTGAACAAGCAGGCGTATTAGATAGCATGCAAGCGTAAACTGAATCTAACATCAAATTTCTTTTTATAAAAAACAGATTTAAAAGATACGAAAACTCTAATTACAAGTAAAAAGTAATAATTGCTCTAATTGCATTTCTTTTGTAAAGAATTTCTTACAGGCAATTCTAGAAGAATGTTCCAGTTTTTTTCCAGTTGTTAATCTGTCACCATCTCCCCACCCATTCTGCACTGTGTCTTCATTAATTTAATTGTATTACCGAGTTTTTTGTCCGTTATATTTGATTTAACAATGATAAAGCTTTGACCGATTTTATTTATCTTGAAAAAAACTTTTGGAATTAATTTTATGTAAAAAGAAAAGGTAACATAATAATGTAAATTTAATTTAAAACACGAGGACGTATCGAATTGAGTATAAGAAGCTCTTCACAAAGAAATTTAATTTAGATTGTAGAAAGTGAAAATTAATTTTTACAATTTACTTTAAAAACAACTTATTTACTCTTATTTTCTTATTAAATGTAGTCCTATGTAACATTTATTTATTTTTTGCAGCACTCGTCTAATTAAATGTTTTCCTGAACCAAACGCATTGAATCCGTGCGAGGATATAATGGGTTCTTATTGGTTGAGGATATCCGTTTGGTTTGTGGTTGTCCTAGCTGTTATGGGAAATTTGGCAGTAATTGTGGTGGTGCTGTTCAGTGGTGGAGAAATTAACGTGCAGAGGTTCCTTATATGCAATCTTGCGTTTGCTGACTTCTGTATGGGACTGTATTTATTGTTCATTGCCAGTATGGATTTGCATTCGGTTGGAACTTATTTCAATTCTGCATTTGATTGGCAATATGGTAAGTACACGTTTTCACATGTGATTAATTATATTTAAAGCTACCTTACGATTTGAACTATTTATGATGGTAAGGAACATTTTAAAATTGCATAACTTCTTTAAGGATTAATTTATCAAAAGTAATACAAGCCTACTTCTTAAAAACAGCATTTAACCATGACTATTTCAAGTTCAACTAAATCAAATAGCTGTAGCGACCCACAATCCGCTACTGGAAGGAGTTGCAGCTGTTGTAGGTCTCATCACAAACACAGCTACATATGACTGTTGGTTTGCAAACCGTAGCAGTCTTTTACAGTATATAGGATGATTCACCAGCGATAACGCGCGTGGTACAATTTGAAATACAATCTATTATGCATATTTATTTTGTTTTGTATCTTGACGTAACATAATTTTGAGGTTATTATTTTTCAAACAACGTGCGCTTCCAAGTTAATGTTCTTAAGAACCATTGTTGTCATTATAAACTTAAATAGAAATGCTATGCCTCCTTCAGACAAGCTCGAAGATAACAATTCAGGTAATACAAATCTTCTGATTGTGCAAATCATACACTTACAGTCAATGCCAATCCTAGAACATTAAGGATGCTTTTATTAGGTTCTAAGAAGCTTTTTAGAGTTGGTCAATACCAACACCAATAACAATGAAAAAAGTTAGAAACTTTCTGAAAACAGTAGCACTACCAGAGTAGCATCAACATTAATGCAACACTGATTGAAAGTGCAGAATGCAAAGTGCCCATCTAGCTCTAACCAGCGTCCCTAAATGTAAATTTGTCAATATTAGAAATTGTAAGTTACATTTAGGAACTACGAGGGTCGTTTGGAAAGTCCGTGCAAAAATAAAAACTGCTTAATTGTTTGGGGTAAACCTCTTTTATTTTTCAACATAGTCTCCTTTTAGGCTTATACACTTCGTCCAACGCTGCTCTAGTTTGTTGATCCCTTCTGAATAATAGGATTTGTCCAAGTCTGAAAAATAGCCATTCGTTTCTGCAATCACCTCCTCGTTTGAATAAAATTTTTTTCCCGCCAGATATTTCTTCAAATTAGGGAACAAATAGTAGTCCGAGGGAGCCAAGTCTGGAGAATAGGGGGGATGTGAAACGACTTGGAATCCTATTTCCATTAATTTTGCGACCACAACTGCTGAGGCGTGAGCTGGTGCGTTGTCGTGATGGAAAAGGACTTTTTTGTGGGCCAATCGTGGGCGTTTTTCTTGCAGCTCGAGATGCCTACAGCACTAGCAATCTCACGCACCTTCACTCTTCTGTCATCCATCACCATATCATGGATTTTATCAATGATTTCTGGAGTAGTAACCTCAACAGGGCGTTCAGAACGTTCAGCGTCACTTGTGCCCATATGGCCACTCCGAAAATTTTGAAACCACTTATAAACTGTTCTAATCGAAGGTGCAAAGTCACCATAATGTTTATCAAGCTTCTCTTTAGTCTCCTGAGGCGTTTTGCCTTTCATAAAGTAATGTTTAATCAACACACGAAATTCTTTTTCGTCCATTTTTTGAAAATCACTCGACTTCCTCGATTCAAACGAATGCCAAACACAAAGAAATAAACCGATCTGGCTGAAACTTGGTGTGTGTTCTTCCAAGAGATGCTACTAACTAAACATAACCTCGATATGCGCCAGTAGTGCCATCTCTCTGACTTTGCACGGACTTTTCAAACGACCCTCGTAGCTATAGCATAGGCGTAGAAATATAGATAAAGAAAAACTTCTTTTTAATTTCCTTTCCAAACGTGGCTCCTTGTCTTTTCCATACAGAACAATTTCTTGGTAACTACCGATGTAGTTTTTCAAATGTTACTGTGACAAAATGTCTTTATCTTTTTAAGTTTTTTTACTGGAATTTCTCTTGTCTGTATGAATCATTTCTCTTGGGATCCTAATTAAGACCAGATGTAAAAGGAAACTGAATACATTTTACAGAGATATTTTTTTAATGAGTCAGATACAATCAGACATCCCCCTTCCACTGGCGCCGTAGTCAATAAGATAATTGAAACTGGTATTAAGCGCACTACCCACCACCACCCTTTTTACAATATGAAAGCATTTTAAGACATTTTGTCATATATGTCAAATATACTAACTCCGACCCTGTATACAGCGCTGCTGTTTGCACATAATACCTGAAAGGACAAACAATTCTTGTCCTTAAGTTTCAGTTGTTTCTGACCAATTTTTAATGGTATTTTGTTCCATTTTCTATTTTAAAATTAATTGTCCATGCATTTTGATTTTTGTCAATGATGAGTAAAAGAAGCTTTAACACTCGATTTCGACAATCCCTAATACAACTTATACATAACTTATTTATCCAGGATAATCTGAGGCGTATATGATCAAAGCAGTTAAAAGATTAAGAACCCTAATAGTTAATGCCACTTTAAGTATCTTGTTGGTATTCTCCACAGTTTAGCTTACTACAACTGTTTACATTCAAAACCCAAAGCACTGATCTAGCAGGATTGGACGCCGTATTACATTTTACATATAGCACAAGAATCAGTTCAAAGATTTGTTTTTTGTCATGTACACTTAACCGCAAAATTAATGCACCATTCTGACTTTTGGTTTTATTTCGAAAAATATTATGTATTTTTCGATTCATAAATATCAGTTACAATAATTTGTTTATTATTACGCCTTTTGTAGGGTTTTGTCTCTCTTCTTTATTTAATTTCGACATCATAGTAGCTTTTTATAGGGAGTCTGTTTTTTATGTAAGTAAACCTCACTTTTAAAATAAAAGTAGGCATTGTTTTTCAATTGTGTTATCAATAGATAAGATTACTGTCATTCGTGCTATGCATCTGTTCGCCATGGAACGTGGAACGAAATTTAAATCGTGATGAATGTGTTCAAACTGTAACTTTGTCCAATGAAGGACTAACTAATCGCGAACTTGCTAAAAGGCTTGGCATGGCTCATACAACGGCCGGTAGGGTTCTGCAGAGGTTTGTAGAGACCAGTCATTGCGCTAGACGACATGGTCAAGGCAGACCACAAGCTACAAATGCCGTGGAGGACCGATTTTTCGAGCTTCGAGCACTTAGGAAACGGTTCACTACTGCACCAAGTCTCAAAATACAACTAAGTGAGGTTCATGGCACTGCTGTTAGCCAAGAGGCCATAAGAAGAAGACTTCGTGTTCAAAATTTACGATCTTGGGCAGCAGCTACTGGTCTCAGATTATCTGCAAACCATCGAAGAAATAGATTGGCTTTTGCAAGGAGGCATATTTACAGATGAGTTAAAGTTTTGCTTTGTAAGTTCTGATTGCCGTCCAAGAGTATACAGAAGGCCAAACGAAAGACATTCCGCTTGTAACATTCGAGAAACCACATTATATAAAGGCGGCTCAGTGATGGTATGGGGTGGAATATAATTAACAGCTCACACGGAGAGTTTTTATTGTTAATGGTGGACGTCTGACTTCTGAACGATACATAACAGACATTTTAGGATTTTTTGTGGTACCTTTTGCACCTTACATTGGGGATGGATTCGTTCTTATGTGCAATAATGCTAGGTCACATGCGGCACATATTGTTACTGAATATTTAAATTATGTTAATATTCAAGTCCTGGAGTGGCCAGCCTGTAGTCCAAACCTTAACCCAATCGAGAATCTTTGGGACATAATAGGACGCAGGGTTTAGAAATCAACATCCACCACCTAACAGCTTAGACAAGCTGCGACAAAGTCTTATCCGCGTATGGGAAGATATCCCCCAAGAAACGATCAGATCTCTAATTGAAAGTATGCCACGGCGATGTCAGGCTACAATAAGGTGACAACACTAATTATTGATAGGCTAAAAACTTTTCAAAAGAAGTTACCTTTGTGTTCGTAACAATGATGATCATTTTACACTATCGTATTTTGCTAACTAAGTCATATTTTCCGTTTTTTTTTCTACAGTCAATTAAGTCAATTTTATTGTTATTATCAAAATAATTCTGCTTGTATATTCTATTCTTAATATATTTTTCAAAATTTATAATAATTTTGACGGCAATTAAAATAAATCAAAATTTACAAGTGGTGCGTTAATTTTGCGGTTAAGTGTATTATCTCGCATGGATCGAAAGACGCAAGAATCTAATCTTGACTTAAAATGCACTAAAATCTAAACCGATCCTGAAGACAAGAGAAAGTAAACCAAAATAGTAAAGTGCTAGCTTTTCGCAGCAAAAGCCTATTAGTACAAGAATGCAATTTTACTGACAGGTGTATATTATAATAATTGCTACGCAAAAAAAGGTATTTTCAGTCAGAAGATGCTTGACTTAAACCTTTGAAAGTGAGCAACACTTATTCAGTAATACCCTGTATTTACTCTATTCTTGAGTAAGACAAATTAGTTTAGAAATAGCAAAAGTAGAATGCAGAAATTGCGGAGATCTACATAGGGAATAAATTAGAATTATTTCAAGAACCTAATAGTCCTCGTAGCCAATCCGAGTTCAAAAGCTATTGGGTGAATAGGTTGCTATAATATTAAATATGAACGAAGCTGTCTTGTGTTTTCAGTCCTGTATCTTGAAAACAAGGAGTCAGACATAATGAAAATAGATTAATCTTCTCAATTGTTTGAGCACTCGTACGTACAACTTAATGCCAGTCTTCAGTTTCAGCAACAAATGCCCATTATTTAACCTTGATCTAGAAGTTCTGCGCAAAACGCATGGAACTCAATTTCATGCTATCAAAATCAGATAAAAACTTCATGATTGGTAAAGGCTTTCAGATTTAATCCGCATCACAAATTAGACATCTTACCAATTAACAGAGAAGGCTTTTTGTCTCTATTACCACAATTTCATTGCTACAAAAAAAAACTTTAAGTCAGCTATAGAGTAAATTTACAAACGAATAGTAAGGCTAATTCCTTTTTACTTAACTTCTCCGAGTGATATCTAAGGTTCGCTCCTCACAGAACAAGGTCATGTTTCTGATAACTGAAATTAAATTAAAAAATTGGTAATGGAAAAGACCTTGTCTAAAATGCACTAATCTACTCGCTTATTCTTCATTATTTCAATTATCTCATTATAATAGTCAAAACTGTTCAGAATTCAAATTTTACTCCTAGAAAAAGGGCTAGTACTAAAAGTTGGTATTTCTGAACGTTTAGAGCGTATTCACAGAAAGATATGCATAAATATAGAAATAAATATAGGATGAGTATTGCCGAACAGGGATTTCAGTATTACTATAGTAGATTTAGAAAGTCATTGCTCAAGTATAACCACAAACATACGTACTTGGGTTAAGCTTCCGAATATCAGTGAGAGAAATAATGGCACAACATCATCTTGAGCGATGAGAGGATGAAACTGAAAGGTTCGTGTCTTAGGCAACCTTCAACTGCTGAAACGGAAAGACTTACCATTTCGTCTGACAGACAAACATCAAAATAGACTCAAACACAGTTAAGAGGAAAATTTTCTGAAAAGATGTGTCAGCAAGACGTTATATTATAACTCGACAAGATTTTGATGTAAATCTAAAAATTCAATTGAGCAAAATGATAAAAGACTTTTAAAGAAATTTGCTTTGGATCTAGTTAGATTTAATTATTGACAGTTGTTTCTCTTCCAACGTCATTTATAACTCGATTCACAACATCGAAGTTTCACGTTTTTCTCCTAGCAATATTAGGTGTATACCAATGAAATGAGACTTTTTTTTCAATTTTAAACGTTTATTAACAAAAAATGGTTACAAATTTAATCTTCAAAATAATAGCCATCGCTAGCGACACATTTTGTGAATGCCGCGCCAAAAACATTGGCCGTCTTTGGACGCAAACCAATCATCGAGCCATTTTTTGGCTTCTTCGTGAGAATTGAAGCGCTGCTCGGAAAGTGCGTGGCCCATCGATGCAAACAAATGATAATCGGAAGGCGCCAAGTCTGGTGAGTAAGCCGCATGCACCAGCGGTTCCCAATCGTACGTCTCCACCAATTCCCGGGTCGCTCTTGTTCGATGTGGTGGTGCATTGTCATCAAGAAAAATTACTTTGTGACGCCGATCGGCATATTCTGGGCGTTTTCGGTGTATAGCGCTGTTCAGATCGGCCAATTGTCGTTGGTAGCGTGCACCGTCAACTGTTTCACCTGGTTTTAATAGCTCGTACCAAATCATACCATGCTAATCCCAAAAAACACACAGCATTGCCTTGCGGCCGAAGCGATTTGGTTTGGCCGTTGATTTTGGCTTGTGGCCGGGCGGACCATACGATCGTTTACGCTTGGGATTGGAGAAATACACCCGTAACGATTCGATGCAAAAAAGACTTCCTTTTGAACCGGGAGAGCAGCATTTCACAAGTGGTTTTTCGGTTCTCTTGCTGCCTTTCAGTCAGTTCATGCGGCACCCATCTTCCGACCTTTAAAATCATGCCCATGTCTTTCAAACGTTTGCAAATGGTTTTTTGGGTCACTCCCAACTGCTCTGCCATCATTTCTTGCGTTTGACCATCATCTTCATTCAACAATGCTTGCAATTCGGTGTCCTCAAACTTTTTCGGTGGCCGGCCACGTTCCTCGTTCTCCACGCTAAAATCACCACTTCGGAATTTTTCAAACCACCTGAAGCACTGTGTTCTGCTTAGAGCATGTCCACCGTAAGCTTCTATAAGCATTTGATGAGCTTGAGAAGCGTTTTTTCTTCAATTGATAACAGAAAATCAACGATGTCCGCAAATCGTAGTTTGAAGGCACGAAATTCGACATTTTTAAGAGCGAAAAAAATGCGTTGTTGTATGAAACATCACAAACAATGAATTGAATATTGTTGACAGATGACAGACGAAAAAAATAAGACATTTGGGACAGTTTAAAAATACTCCTAGCGACATCTGTGGTCTAATAGCTGAAAGTCTCATTTCATAGGTATACACCTGGTAAAAGTTAGTTACGTTTACGTCTAGCCGAAGATATTCCACTTTCTCTACGTTGGAAAGAACAGTATAATTTTTCATTGATAGTAAAAGAAGAGACTTGTGGAGAGCTCGCACGGAATTATCCGACTCGCTCCCGCTGCTGGTTAGTCAACGTCCGCGCTCACCACAGAATTTCGCTTCTACAGTGTAGCTTAGCTATTACGCTTTATGTCCAAAGTTATCTTCAATGATATTTTACTTCTTCCTGCAATTTTCATTGCAGTGTGCAGCTTTAGAATACTTTGCGCAGATAGAAGATTCAAACCAAGTATTATAGTGAAAATATCAATTTTATTTTCTCGTAGTACTCTCAAGCCTTTGAATGCGGTTTTGAAAGAAAAGATTTTAGAAAGTTTCCCTATAATATTTGTTATTGAATTGTGCAATATGGATGCTGTCAGTTTTAACATTTAGGTCTAAAAGAAAATCTTTAAAAGAGTAGAAAAGTCTGAAGGGATTTGATACGAGATTTACGTTATGGTAGTCACAATGTGGAAAAAGAATAGACATTTTACATGATATACGATAGATTTCAACTTTTTATATTTTTTTATAGCTATATTGTCTTATTGAAAGCAGGGTATTTTATATCCCCAGAAAATACTATAGTGGTTGGAACAAAACACTCAAGGCGTAACTTATTTAAACAAATAGTATCAATTCTGTGAATAAAAGCTTGATGTCAAAATCGATAACCTATTTTTGTAGTTCAAATAAAAATATAAAATATATTCCGTCTAATGTACGGGAGAAGAATTTATCGCAATCATACAGCATTTAATGCTGCAAGCCCGTCAACTAACAAAATACATTTTCGATTAGTACCACATGTTATACTCAGCAAGGTAATCTCCATAGAAGGTTTTTTTTATTACAGATAAAACTTAAATTCCTCATCGAAAAATCCACAGAAGTTTACATTAATCTAAATACTTGCAATTTGAAAGTTGTTATTTTTAAATTTTTATGGCAAAACTTTCCGAGATACAAAAGAACAAATAACATAAAAGATTCAGACAGATAATACGATTTTATAAAATAAAATTTCGGCACGTCGTAAGTTTCTTTAACATAAATTCCTTTGATAGTTGAGAACTTTGAGCTTACAAGATACTTTTCTAAAATACCAACTTGTTTTAAGAAATCAAAGAAACGCTTTACGTCGAACATTTAATCATTGTCACAAAGTTAACATACAGGGTGATTCACAAGGTGTGGACATAACTTTAGGGGCTCATTAGACAGGTGGTTTGAAGTAAAAGATTATAGTGTACCTATATTCGAGTTTCAAGGATTTCTGAGATAATGAGAAAAAGCTGTTTATTTAGTTTTACTTAATTTTAGAAAATAACTAGAAAACAATGAAAAACAAATAATATCACAATGATTGTTCAAAGGGGTTGCCCTTGATTTATAAAATAAAATTTCGGCACGTCGTAAGTTTCTTTAACATAAATTCCTTTGATAGTTGAGAACTTTCGAGAGGAATAAAGTAGACGTTTTCTTTCAAATAACTTCATAGATGAAAACCTAGCGGACTAAAATCCGGTGAACGAGCTGGCTGTGGAACTGGACCTGTATTCGTTATTCAGCCAGGCTGTTATCAGACCTGTAGTATGAATAGAAGGCCCATCTTGCTGAAACCGCATGTTTCTTCGTAGGGCCAGAGGTACATTTTCCATAAAAATAGGCAGAGTTTCTTGGAGAAACTTTAGGTAGTTTTGAGCATAAAACGATGGTGCACGATATAGAGTCCAATTAAATGACCATCACTCATGGCAGCCGATACATTTATGCTAAATCGGTATTGAAATCTGGTTTCCCGAACTTCATGTGAATTTTCTAATGCCCATATATGCAAATAATGGTAGTTGTAAGAAATCTGGGGTATCGCCAATGGCATTTAACAATCAATGGCAAAAAATTTTTCGAGCGATATTGTCTTCTTTGCGTAGATTTTGCACGTTTTGTAAATGGTAAGGATAATACCCTTCGTCGTGAATTTTATGCACACTGAACTTCGAGACAAACCTAGATGATTAGCAATTCTACGGGTCAGCAGTTATTGCATTTACCTTATCATCTTCAAGATCAGCATTTCTGTTTCGACCTACATCATCATAATCGCTGAATTTTACGAATTCACATAGGTTATTGTGAATTCCTACAAAAACTCGACTATCTGGATCTCTACGATTCGGATATCGCTGATGGTATTCTTAAGCTGCAGCAGCTGCATTTCCATAGCACGTTCAATAAATAAAATGCATATCAGCACATTAATGATTAGTATATTCCATTATTATCAACTGTTATTGATAATACTAATAACAATACTATCTGACCCAAATCGTTAAGATAACTAAAGCAACTTACTACTCACGAATTGTTTGCAGAATTTGTTCGTCGTTATTTTGGATGGCAACTGGATGTAATCTACAGTCAGTTTTTACTCATTATCTCAGTAACCCTTGAGAATCAGATATGGATATATTATGGTTTTTTACTGAAAAGTACCTAGCTAATGAGCCCCTAAAGTTGTGTCACACCTTTCGAATCACTCTGTATATAGGAAAGATTTTGCAAAACTTTTACTATATTTGATTAAGTAATACTTATCAAGTACTACGTTAAAAACACATTTAAGACACTAAAAATAAGTAATAACTAATAAGGTTTGATAATAGCAAGAATAATAGTTATTTTCTTAATGTGATCAAGATTTATCCGATTTTCCTCTCTAGAGTAATTTTTCGGCTGGCTAGTGGAGGATTACCTTGTTTATTTACTGGGAATAGTTGAATTTTGCGATATTTGCTAGATTTGTACCAGTTTTCATTGGAGTCTTTTGTTGTTAATAATATGTATTACTCGAAATGAGAATTTTGGTTAGGGTTGTGCATAATAATCGATTAATCGAGAGTTAGATTATCATTCTAAAAAAATCGATTAATCGATTATAAGGTTAACGATTATCCAATTATTCAATTTATCAATTACCCAATTTTTTGATTATTCAATTAACCGATTAAGCGGATTATTAGAAATCAAGTCGTCTGCTTTTGTTAATCGACCATTCCGTGTCCTAATTAGATAATTGAGGAATTGACCAGTTACTGAAGGAACCGATTAATCAATAGCTTGATTTTAGTTTGCCTATTTGTTTAGTTGATTCATTCAATTGTTTATAATATTATTGAACGGCCGTGTTTTAGTCTCACCCAGGACATCGTAATTTATCACAACTGTTGCTTATATTTTCAATTGATAGTTTTTCTCTCCGTTGCCGTAAAAGTATTGATGAGTTAGTGACGTATTAACAAAGTTGTCTAGGAGGAAACCTGTTTTATTAAAAGAACATTCTTAAACATAGAGTAATAGACAAAAGGAAAAGTAATTCGCGGAATTTTTACCTAGAATTCTACACTTGTTACTTATTATTTTTCTGTTGTTCCTTTTTTTTT
>VTPC01001310.1:0-14243 GCA_011009095.1 Ignelater luminosus
TTTAGCTTGATATAATCTTACCTACGCATAATTGAACATGTCGCCTAATAAACTTTGACACCTATTATATTATTTTATCCTCTTTCTTACGACATTCAAACTAAAATGCTTTCTGTATATTTATCGTCCCTTTTAATTATGCAACTAAAATAAACCTAATACGTCAAACAGTTATTCATATGCAAATTAAATAAAATTGAAAATCAGAAAAACGAGATATGCTGAATAACCAAACTCCAATTATACTGTGCTAAAATTTATTATCGATTTTAATACTTTATTTAATATTTTTAAATTGAAAATGAAGTTTCTCAAAACAATGTGGGAGGATTTGAGAAAGGTTATATACCACATTTTATAATTTGATTTAAAAATAAAATCTAGGGCTGCTTTTTTAAAGATGTCTTTTCCTAGAGCAAACAATGTAATTATAAAGTATTCAAAATTAAATTGCTTGTATGACTGACCTAAATTAACTTTCTTTGTTATACATTATAGATTAAGAAAATAATTAAGACATTTAATTGCTTTCGTAAACTTGTTTGTTACTGATATATTGTCTTTTACATAATACAACGTTAAATGGAAAAACATCTGGTATAAGCAGGTTTCATTTGTTCTGTTGATTAGAAACAGAATTCTACTGTTTAACTTAATGTTAATCTCTTATGTTTATTTCTTTATTAATATCTTATTATACATGTATACATTTTTTAATACTAATTAGTAGATTTATTAAGATAAGAAAGAAATTATTAACTTGTATTTTGATTGAAAAGGCAATGTATCAAATGAAACTGCCAGAACGTTTTCGTTTCAATCATATTTGATACATTAAGTAGGTCATAGCAAGAATTTGAATTACGTTTGTTTGGAAATGCTAAAGTTCACTAGAAATTCGTTCCTAAAATTAATTATAATCAAATTTACAATACAACCTGTCGTAAAAGTTGAAAAAGTAACCACTCGCGGGCACATAAACCTCAGTTTGAAAATTTTAACTTTTATTATATGTTATAATATTACTAGAAACACTAGACAGAATGTTATCGATTACTAGCATAAATTCTGTAACAAGTTTGGAATATGGCATACTCTGTATAAGTGGAAAGTTCCGTGTGATAGACCAACTAATGCAAAACATAGCTATTCCAAACGTGTTGCAGACAGTACTTTTTCTACGACTATAAATTGGCCTTTTCTAATACCGTTTTTTATGCAGAAGTTGCAAATCAAAAATTGTTTAAATCTTCTGTTAAGAATCGTAATGCTTGTAATATTTACCTATAAAAGGCGACAAATTGTATTTTGTTTGCGAATGTTTTCAATGTGTACTATAAATAAAAAATAATGGAAGTTGAACTTTGTTCTTATTTTTTTTTTGATATCAAGTAAATACATTACGCAATGCGATATTACGCCACATTCCATTTATACCTTCTTGTGTTTTCTTATTACGCGATTGTATGCAATTAACAGTAAGGGACTATCCTTAAATTACGTAGGTAATGCTTCAAGGGGGTGTTCAGAGTAGCGTTACGCAGCGTTACCAAGGGGGAGGTGGGGGTCAAGAGTAACGTTACGTAACGATAAAATGGTATTGATAAAATATTATTTAAACTCATATTTACTTGTCTGAACTCAGTCTGTGTGTAGACCACAACGGTCGCACGCACCCCACTTTGATGCATTCCTTCCTAATAAAATCTTTTTCAATAAAAAATTAGAACAATTTCATATTAAATTTGGGGGGTGTAGAGTATTGCGTTACGTAATAGGGGCGAGGGGGATATAAAAATCGTTCAATTCTGCTTTACGTAATTTAAATACGGCCCCTAAAAACATCTCAAAGAATACCTTTCTAATTTATAAAAGTAATTCTGACTGTTATGTTTTGTAAATTCAGTAAAAAAAAAACTATATACAAAGCGGAAAATAAGACCGTTTTAATTAATATAAACCAAACAAAAACTCTGTATTATTCTACAAATTTTGGAAAGAGAAGGATTAGGCGCTGAAAACATTTTCCATAAAATCGCAGATATTCTGTAAGGTTAGGCATGTAACATGGAAAAAGCGGGAATTAGATCGGTATAAAAACATACCACAAAACTAATGTCAGGCTTTTATAAGAAGTAACAGGCTAAGCAAGTACAAGGCCTATAAATAATAATTATGTGCTGTAAAAGGTAGGTCATCTTATCAGCAGCCATTTGTGATCCAGAAGATTAGGATTAGATTAACGTAAGCAATATTATTTTAATATTTTATAATAATCTATGGTGGAAATGAAGAAAATGTTAAAATTGATTTCTGTAAAGGTACTTTTGAATATAATTTTGAGCACGTTTTGAAGGTACGTATTTCTCGGTATTAGCCGGAATTTATGATTGAACTTGTTGAGAGAAACGTATTGGATGGCCTACTTTTCACAACATACTGTTATTTATGGAACTTAAGCAAGTAGCACCGAAAGCGTCGCCACCCGGTCGTTATAATAAGTTATGCGGTGGTTTTGCTGCAATCATTTACGCATACTATGTATCAAGATCTTGACTGTTAGTTTTGGCTAATACTACATTTAAATTAGAAATGACAGCGTTTCCATAACTGGTAATTAAGCAAATATCCTCACTTGATTTAAAACAAAGAAATACCCGGTAATTGTTCTTTTCTGAAACAAGGAAAGAAAATTTTTGAGAAAAGTTTTTATTTCAGGCGGAAAAAAATACTTTCTTTCACAAAAAGAAGATCTCTCGTGTTAAATCTCTGTTAGTCTTTTAGTAACATATCAACTTTACTTCATTTATTAAAAGATGCATTGTTCCAGTGATCCTTCAGTAAGGAGGGCAATTGTTTTTGTGATATTATTCAGAGGGTCCAGTAAGGCATATATTAATATTTGTATTTTGTTATTATTTAACATCCGCCATTTTATTTGGCAATCTTTTGTTCATATTGTCGAATAGTTCTTCTACTTGCACTAAGTACTAAGTACCAATTAATAATAAATCTCTGGGTCTTAGATGCAGTGGAAATTGTACACTTAATTTACAACAATAAATACTAGAAAATTCATCTGCCGCCCACACTAGCAAAATAAAAATAAACAGGACAAACTTGTCTAGAGTGGATACAAAATTGTCAAATTATATGAGAACAAATGTCAAATGTAAAAATTTAAAGATCACGAAACCTTCTATGTTTAAGATTTCACACCTTGTAACCTTCCAAACAAATCAACCGAATTGAAAAATTCAAACGGATCAATATGGAAAATTGAAAAGCCTTTCTAATGATGTGTCACTTGAACCTTCTTTCCTTTAAAAAGTTTTGAAGGGTTAACCTCCCCCTAGGCTGTGGAAGTTTAGGGTTCGAATTGTACGTCAAAAGATGTCCCTCTCCCAATGCAAATACGGGTGTTTTTCCTTTTTTTCAAAAAAATATTTTCCTGGAAGTTATTCAGTCTATTTCGGTTTCGTTGGGCCACCCTGTATATATATCTTTAGGTAATCGTTTTGCGAGGTATATAAACGAAAAACTTTTATGAAATTAAATAGGTATAACTTTTTCGTTTGTGTATCTGATTTGACATTTGTCAAAGTTAACCTCAAGATTTTGCGTAAACGGTTACAAAAAAGTTTGTCCGACGCACGTGCGCTGTCACTTTTTAGGCGCTCGATCTTTTCTGCAGCACGAGGCGCAAGCTGAGTGCTTCAAATTTCTGCCTTGCACCTGAAAAGCGGCCCGACAGCGCACTCGTATCGAATTTCTTATAAATGGTACTCTTACATAATTACAATATTGTTTTTAATCCAAAACAAAACACTAATTTAGAAAACATTAAGTCAGATGTTAATGTAAATGCTGCTAGTTATTAATTAAATGAAATCATCTACTTTATTAAAATTTGATTTCATAAATGACTCGACAGTTTACACAAGCATATTAAAAACTTCTTTGGCACGGAGGTTGTGCGCTTTAACAGTTTTTATATTATCCCGAACCTAATATCATAACAGTTTTATTACGGAAAAACGAATTTCAGTCAGTTTACGCAGGTTTTTTTATTCTATTCAACGTAACTGCGAACACCTACAGCTAATAAGAGTCGGATTCGTAGAGCCTGAAAATTGTTTGGAATATCAAATAGTGGATATTTAATCTAAATTCCTACATTTTCTTAGCAAGTCTCCTTTTTAACTTGAATGTAATTGGGCTGTTTACTCAGAGGAGATGTACTATCATCCAAAATTAAACTACAAGAAAATAAGTAGTGAATAGTCACGCCACAAAAATAATTTACATTTTCCCCGATACAACATTGTTCCGTAACTATTTTACAATTTAGATCTATTCAAGAACAGATAGAACTGACGTAAATTTAATTTCAAATACTAAACTGACGTTTTTGTGGGGCTGTAAATCACCAACTACTACGCTGCAAAAATTAATTACTTCATTAATATGCTAGTTTTTATGCTGTTTATTGTTGAAAGCTTTTATAGAGGTTTATATTAATATACTTAAATGTAGTGAGTAGATAAACAGGGCGGGTACGGGCTCAACTCATTAATGCGATGACATCACGATTTCTAATTACCATTAATGACACTACATGAGTCTATGTTATCATGATTTCTAATTACCATCAATGATACTTAATGAGTATATGACATCATGATTTCTAATTACCATTAATGACACTAAATTAGTCTATGTTATCATGATTTCTAATTACCATTAATGATACTTAATGAGTATATGACATCATAATTTCTAATTACCATTAATGACACTAAATGAGTCTATGTTATCATGATTTCTAATTACCATTAATGATACTTAATGAGTATATGACATCATGATTTCCAATTACCATTAATGACACTTAATGAGGGGATGACAACATGATTTCTAATTTCCATTAACGCCACCTAATGAGCTTTCTCTAAAGGCATGAATAATGAAGATATCATTTTAAATTTTCTAATGACGTTCTAGAAAAATTTTTCAAGTTTTCCAAAAACTTTCTTTCCAGACCTTGTCATTCTACAATTCTAGAAAACAAGTTCTTTCATTAGCATAAAGTTGTATTGCACTCTAATTAGCATTAATGACACTTAATGAAAGAATGTCATTGCATTCGAATTACCATTAATGATACCGATTAAAAGGATGACGTTACATTCTAGAAAACTTCACCAAGTATTTCAGAAACTCACATCAACTCACTCAAACGACTGTTACATAAAAACTGCGCGTCCAAAATGGCTGAAACTTTGGTGAGTAATTGATAGCGAATGCAGGGTGAATTTGTTAAAATACTCACAACATTAGCCTTTTCTTGAAGATTTTCTGCATAAAAGTAAAATTTGACTATAATGATTTTGAAATACATAAGTAATCCTTGTGATATCCTTAATGTAGTAGTTCCATGCCAAAAGCTATACTGCGTATTAGCTTACTTACTTCATATTTCATATGTTAAAAACCTTCACACTGTTGTTAAATTAAATACTTTTTTTGTCATGTGGCGAACTTAAGCACTTTAGGAAGCCAAACTCAGTATTTTTGGGTTCTTCATTAATGCTAAAATAAGATTATCTGAAGTTTCATAAGCATTTCTGGTACATCCTCTGTATGCATTTCCTGTCGGTTTGGTTTAAAATGCGCAAAAGCAATTCTCACTTTCTCATGGAAGTTCCAATATTCTATTTACAATTAGATTTAATGCGTAAGCAAAGCACCCAAAATATCATTTTTAATTTAATTTTATAGTGATCTAGAGGTGGATTTAAAACACTTTTATAGAGGGGGAAATATAAATTGTTTTGGAAATATGCAATTATAATAAGAGACATACTTTAAGCAATTGTTTCTAATTACACAAAAAGATTCAAACCTGTCAACCAACAAGAACTCGAGATATCAGACGTGGCATGAACATTGAGCATGATACGGATGTGACCACGAGTATGGTCTCGGTTGGTAGCTGTGGCTCAGTAGTTGCTAAGTGACAAGTGAAACGGACGTGGTTCTGGTTTCAAGATAATTACGTTTAATTTTTCTCATTGCCAAACCGATGAAAAACTCTGAGAATAGGTACATAATACAAAATAGAGAAAAGTGAAATGCGACAAAGTTTGACAAATTAAATATTGATTTTACTTCAACGCAGGAGCCTGCGACTCTTCATGTATCCACTCCTGATACACCTAACGCACCTTTTTTTAGCTTGTTCTCTTGAATAGCCGTTTAGTTTATTCGCTAAATTCTAACTAGGCTGATTATTATTGAAAGAAATTAAAATGGTTTTAAATCTGAAACTACTCGTATCATCTATAAAATGTACAGTTACTCTAATAAAACATTAGTTAGTTGCAGAGGTTCAACAATCTGTTGTTGGGCAAGTTTTTCTAATATTTCTTGCGCATTCCTTTGGTTTAACTAAATACTCCACTGTTCTTACACTGATCTTATGAATGGGTTAGAAACGGTTAAGCCGTAAGTAATTGCGATTCAACGCATTTACAAATTAACAAAAAACCCTGCCTTCTCCAATCCTAAAGAGCATTAGCATTAGTTCTGTATTTTCTGGTTTGCAAGAATACTTTTTGCGGAATCGATAGAGAAACATGCCGAGATATTTTCTTAAAAAGATCTATCATTAGAGGTAATGTGATTCAAATTGTGCAAACTGTCATCATTTATAACAAAACAAAAATTTTCAATTTATCACGATGACATAAATCGACATGGTTGCCATGTTTATTATTGAACATAATTCTTGCTTTTAACATTGTTTTCAGAAAGGATAGTACTACTGGTTAAATTAACATCTTAATTGTAAATTTTAATTGCAATCTTCGTAATAGTGTACTACATATTTCATTTACGTGCTTGAAATTTGGTGTTAAAGGTTCTACCTTGAAGAGCGCCGTACAAGAAAACTAATCTGCAGAGGAACATTTCTTTTTATAGTTTTGTGTCCAGAATACCAAGGAACAACTTTACCTGAAGCTTTCGTGCATTTCTGGTATACCCTGTAGAATAATTTCCAGTTCTAAGATAAAGCGTTTTATTTATAGTGCGATGTTTTTACTCAGATATCCTTTTAAGTTAAATTTTTCAATCTAAACTATCTTTGCAAATCATTGACGATCCCATTTACTTAAGAAAAATGAATCTATATATTCATTGAACATCTCTCTGGTTACATACTAAATTACCAAAAGACACGAAATCACAAATATTATTAAATACAGAGGTACAAAAGGGTAGTAGCAATAACAACACTAACTAAAGAACTGTATAGAAGGACTATTATAACATTCTACATTCAAATTATAAATACGTGACTATAAGCTTAAAGAATTAAACCAAAAAGACTGTTTGTTGAACATTAATTTGATGCATCAGAATTTATATTTATCTTAAAACAAATGAAACCAATGCAAAGTTTGCATACCGAGGATTTAATCATATTTGTAACTATTTCCTTGTCTAGTATTTTTTGTTAAATGAAATAATTTAAAAATATTTTTAATATTAAATTTCTTTCCATAAAAACTTATTGTAGGATTGCAAATTGCCCGGTATGCTTTATCTAATAAATTCTCGAAACTGACCGTAAGATTCGTTAATAAACTTTCTTCGAATTCTGTCTAGCTCCAAGATTCCTAGTACTTTTTCATATGTTTCAAATCCTTTTTCATACCAAAATGTGACTAAAGAGTTGCATAAGTTTGTTGCCTTTCTTATTCGAGCGACTTGACTGGCTATGATGTGCATGTGCAAGGGCTTTCTCTCTTGTTACAACAGTATGTGCGTCGAGCAAATTTTGATAACAATATCATTGAAATTTACAAGAACAACTCTTTTTAACATTCATCCATACGTTAATAAGAAACATTGAATTATTTATTAACATGAGGATTATTGTATGATACACGCTGTATTTCACAATCCAGTCATTGCTGATTTATAACTATAGCTCACTGTTTGAGTAGGTTTATAATATCCGTTTGTTTTGTTTGTTGACGTCTCGTTTTAGGGATTTAGGGACCAAGACTTACCGTCGACATACAATAAATGTGCCGCTTAGCCAGCTCGGAGGGTCGAAGTCGAGTCGATTCAGTTCACTTTCAAAAAACAAAGTAAGGAATAAATCAAATTCATGAGCACCAATGACAATAAAGACTATTCAAATATCAAAGCCTCATCATAAACCACCAGAAACTTAAAATATTGCTACGAATTCTTTTCGCTTAATTAATTTTTTTACTGATGAACGTTTATAGAACTTAAATAATAATTATCTCGACTATTTGGACAACTGTTTCTGTTGAGCAGGCTTGGGAAGATTCAAACTTATCTTTTCCACCTGCAACTGATTCAAACAGCAACATCCAAACACAAAAGTGTAATTTAACAAATGCAAGGTTATTCACATACGATGATGGGCTTGAGGAATGTTTGTGTATGCAACTTATTAAACATGTTATGGCCACCTCGACAAGATTTTAAATAAAATAGAAATGTTGGTCAATTTAGCCTGCTGTACTCTAAATTGATGGTCATGTCATTCATAACTCATTACCTTTATTTGCGCATTCGTTGTAACGTACAGTTAAATGTTTTCTAATAATTATGAAAAAACACAATCAGAAATTTATTTTTATATATTTCATTTTCTGATACCCAAAGTAATTTTTCTTGCATGCGTTTTATAAAATTAATAGTTATGTCATAAAGTATCAAGATAAAATAATTCGATTAGACATTTATAAGAATAATTATTTACGAACAAGCGCGATAGAGTGAAGAACTTTTCCGATAGAGAAAAGTCTATGTGAGTAAAATTAAAAACATTTTAGAGTCAAAAAAGCTGATATTTAAAATAAATGACAGAAAGAAAGCTCTTTGGAATGAAATTACTGAAGAAATGACTACAAATAGGTTTCTTAAAGGTGGAAAAACAGTCAGAACCGCATTAAAGCATCAAGCAAAGTAATCTATAGGCAGTTACAAAAGAGAATTAGAAAAGGCTAGTTGAGAGCCTGGTCCTTCATCTGAACCGTCTTCATTAGATCTGTTTGAACTATAAAAAATTGTCTGATAAATTTCATAGAAATTACTTTTTAAAAAATTTTTGATGGTTGCAAACGGAGAAATTTTCGTAGATACTTCGTTGAGCAAAAATTTTTAGAACATGTAAAAAGTAGAAATTTTGTGCGAGAAAATGCGCACGAAACTGATGCGCACATTGAAATCAGCTGAGACAAGATGGACAAAAGGTTAAACAAAACAGCTGTATAAAAATGCCTAAAGCGTGCATGCGCACGTCAAAGATTTTATAGGAAATTTTGTACAAGTTGCAGTATACAGAGCAGGCTGCAACAACTTACCAAAAATGTTGTACAGAAATTTTTTAAGAATTTTCTAAATTTTTATAAAATTTTTCATAGTGTCGCACAAGTTTTAGACTGAGCGATAGTTGATATTTACCCAGTAAATTTTAAAAAGGACGAGCCTATTATGGATTCCAACTCCGTCCAAATACATAATAAGATTCTGAAAAAAATTAGATTCTTTGTATACAGTGTGTCCAAGATAAGGATGCACAGCATGGGGATCTTGGAAACGGTAAGAGATACAGCCTCGCTTAAATAGAATGAAAGTTGGCTATTTATAAGACCTTTTTGATGGCGTTTGCAAAATCTAGATATCTTGGATAGTTTCACAGATATTAAAAAAAGTAGATTTCTCGATTTTCGTTATTATTTTTTCTTTTCTTTATTTGAAAAGATATCGAAAAACTAAAACGACTTTTCCATTGCCAATTTTTGTTCTCTATTAAAATATGCTAACAAAATTCCTTTACAACGTTTCGGTTTCGAGTAACCATCATCAACCTCATTTTTTTAAATAGGCGGAAAAACAATTGAAAATTGTTTTGAATAGCTCTTGTTGTTACCATTCTATTGAAAATAATTGTACATTTAGAAATTTGACAAATTTCTGCAGTAGTCAACTATGACATTTTTACAACGGTTAACTGTCATCGAATCTGGTAACCATAGTTATAACAATTGACAAGCATTGATAAAATGTCGTTTTAACATCACAAAAGCAGAAGGTAAAATATGAAAATAACTGTAAGTATAAAATAATTGTTATTTATTGTAAGAGTGTTTTAAACAGTGTTTTATCCAAGCAAGAATGTTCTTAAGTGGTTAAAACACGACTAAAACACGAATGCTGTTACGTCTTATTTCATATTTTTACCTAATAAAGAGCGGCAACTGGCCACCCCCTGCTGTTTTACGGTATATAACTCTGGCCCTCTTGAAGAGCCAACGAGTTGTTGTGTGACTGTCCTTTAACGTGTCGTTTGTAATTTTTTAAATAAATTGGTTAAGAAACTAACCTCGACTTTTCATTAATTTTAACCCGAATCAACACTAAACAAATGCAATACAACGTTTTATCCACAATAGTGAAATAAACTATCTTTATTCCACTAGGGGATAAAATGTTAGTTAAAACGGTTCATAAGTGTGGATAAAAATCCAATTATAAGTTGATTAAGATGAAAAGTCTTATTAGTTTTTTAAGCGTAAGCATGAAACGATATGTTATATAAATACTGATAGAGAAACATATAATGACAAATTATCAACAAATTAAAAAGTTGCATTATGTCATGCTTAAGGTAACATATAGCAAATAATTAACTAAGTAAGGTGTTTAATACAAAGAAATTCTTTTTGTTTCAGGTGAGATGGTCTACGTTTTTGTTAGTTGAGACAATAAGATCGTTAGTGATAGGAGGAGTAAAAGTAAGTTCAATAAGTTTTTTAGGTAAGTATATCCTTAATTATCACAATTTCTATAAGTCTCCAGTAAAAGATATTAGTGATGCAATATTTTTAGGAATGTCGCAAAATATGATGTTTTTAAAATTATAATTCTTTCTAGAAACAATTTTATTATTTACTTACTCAGATGCACGTGTCCTACGTAAACTTCTCTAATTTATTTTACATAACGCGACCATCTCGGGAATTTTAGTGTCAGCTCTATTTCCTTTTTTTAAATTCAAATAAAGTGTAACATTTTTTCAATCATTCGTTTTACTTCTTTATTGAATAATAAAATTCGTCAATTACAGACTAATGAGCTTATTATTCGAAAATCCTGTACATAACTAAACTTTAGATTTTAGGAGAAATTGGAAGCCTTTTGATAAAAAGAATCAAGACAAATTCAACAATACCTTGACGTTTGTTTTAGTCAAGATTGTCTACTGGAATAAAAACCAAAACTTTGTGTACAACAAAATACCCCAATACAAGGATTACTTGGTTTTTTCTTACGGCATGTATTAATAATTTATGGAGAAATAAGACAAGTATAACGACTAATTAATGTAAAAAACAACTTGTAGGTACAAAATTAAGCTGTTTGTGTTAAAGATAATGAAAACAATTTTTTGAAGTTAATTAAGGTGATTTTGCATTTTACTACCTCCATTTTAAAGTTGAAATTAATTACAGGAAATATTGCGAAAGTCATTTTTCACTCAAAGCTACTAAAATTAAATAGTATTGTACTAGGTACTGCAAGATTTTTTTTGCCTTGAAAATTGAAACTGGAGGAAAGTAATGAGGTAGGCAGTCCTAAGAATTTTTGCTTTTTAATGACCAAGTCGCAAAAGAAAAAATTTATTTTTTAATATATCTTTCAATATAAATTTGTAATTTAATATGCTTTCATAATAAATTTTGCCTGTTCTGCATAAATGAACACAAAATTTATAAATTCTCTCAACAAAGATTTCCTTTCTAAATAAGTTGGTAGGGTAGATAAATCGGGATGTTTTTGATTCTTTAGCTTATACGGCTAATTATTCCCGCTTTTATTAAATATTCCTCCTTTTTTATATTTTATTTAAGCATCTGAAATTATAGAAAACTGAAGAAATACAAAACAATATTATTCTGTTTATAATACATCATTTATAAGGTTCTCCATATATAAATTTATTACCAACAACGAATGCTTCAGGTAAAAGCAATAATCCTACCATATTTATAGTACATTCCTCCAATGTAATACAAAATGAATTGTTTCAGTTATTATTGCAGCATATGATTGTACTGTAGAAACGTGAATTTGAAAATTAAAAATTGTAAATATATTGCAAGCTAACCTTGCTATAGTAGTTATAAGTAGCAATAATAACTCAAACAATTTGTTTTGTATTATACTGGTAGATTGTATAAATATGGCACATTCTGTAGTACAAGCTGAGTTTCTACTTCGTGATTAACAAAATATTGTCCAATTACCATTACAACAAATTATGACCTTAATTTAATAACGAGATTAAAGTACACCCTGTTCTTTTCTAACAATCAGATTATTACTGGACTGAGTCGATTTTATATATATTGTACTGGAGTTTATTATAATGACTATGTACGTACAGTGTGTTTGAAATAAATGGGCACAAACGCATATTTTTAGTATCCAACTTAGAAAAGCTTTATTAAAAAAATGCTGAGTGACATAACATTGCGTTACAAGACTTCTATTTAAACTCAGACCCCTTTTGGTCTTAGACCGGCCGGCTAGACTTAGAAGGTGGCCTTCAGCTTATGATAAGAAAGTTATATATACAATGATACACAATAATCGTTAATAGGTACATATTGTTACGTGCAAATATGGCTTTAGAGACCCTTCGGTATTACGTAACAAATAATAAAACAAAATGCCTGTAACGGTTAGCTCGATTTTGAATTGGCGAAGGGTCCGGGTTGAGACAGGGGCCTTATCGGCGATAAACGATTGAGATTGGGTTGTTTTCGAGAGGGCGCCAGCCTTGGATGGCCTTGACCAATATAGGTGAGTAACTGGTTCCAAGACTAACCAACTGCTCCGGTAGTCGGAATGCTTAAATACGAAATCTATATTGTAGAGATAATCTCTGAAGAGGTGTATGAGATCTTCCTGCAACAGCTGACTACCTACACAAATCTTACTTTTAATCTTATTCACCTACATCGGGAGCAGCTGGAGTTCAGTGCCAGTCGTCTCCAAGAGTCTTGTTTCCTGTAACAGATTCTAATACGCGTGTCTCTACAAGTAAACAATAGTTAAAGGTATAACAAAATATATATTGACACACATAAACACTCTTTAAATAGATTTACAAATACACATTCGAAAATAGTTGAAAGATCAAACAAGACAAGAAACAAGGAATCCAGGTCACAAATAGAGAATACAAAATAAAATAAATCTTTTGTTTGATACACTGAAGATCGTGACGTGCTTAAAAATCAGAAATACTATGATCGGACTAGCTTTATCAAACTTTTGGATCTCGCGATTTTAGAACTTCTCAAAGGCAAGATTTCCAGATGCGGGACAACGAAAAACGCAACGCGCTGCTCTCAGCACGAAGTTCAGAGGGGCATCTCGTAAAACGAAGAAAAGGGGTAGGTACGCGTCCTGCGACGTCATAATATTAAATTTGAGCACCAAGTCTGATGACTGGCTGAGCTGACGACACGTCCACTTTGATTGGGCGATCAGAAAGGTGGAGAAGTGTACTTATGCCGCTATATTATATCCAAACAGAGGGTCAAGATTTCCTAATACAGAGTTGTCAAGTCGGTAGGTCGTAAAAATAATTTATGTTTTTAATGCAGCGGGATTTCTGCGCACTTAGAAAAATAAAATAAAAGAATCTGAGATAAATTTAATTTTTAACGTTTTTGGCCTTTCTCATTTCGCATTGGTGGGAACGAGATGGAATGAGATGCGCTGCTTTTATACGAATAAAGAAGTTAACCTCCATAGCAGACAAACTTTTACGTGCAAATGCGGTAGGTATTTTCATAGTTTATGAATCCCTATGTTAATTTTATAAAAAACTATTCTTACAATAAGAACTAATAAAATATGTACACACGGTCAAGATATTTATTTAGAAAAATAAGAGAGCAAATACAAAATGTTAAATGCATTCTGTAGGTGCGGAATTTTCAGCGGAATAAGATTTTTATACATTATATACACAAATACCAATTTACCATGGCGCTGGCCGTATACTAATTATGAAAAATCCTAATGTAACGCAATGTGAGACGGAGATTTTTAAATGATCTTGACAATATGTTGAAAAAAACAATTAAACCCAAAACAATCAACAATTATAAATAATATAT